>JARQOD010006365.1:0-43261 GCA_033576555.1 Oophaga sylvatica
TTCTGTATTACGGTCAAATCCATACTGAGAGAGCGTCTGTTGTGACTCCAGAATTATATACGGAGACTTAAATTTTCCCAAAAACCGTATACAGCTTGTATCTTCTGATACAGTACCGTTTTTCTGCCTTCTGTGTTACGGTCAAATCCATACTGAAAGAGAGTCTGTGTGTTACCCTGGAAATATATAAATAGATTTACAATTACCCCTACACTGTATACGCCTGGTATCTTCGGATACATTACCATTTTTCTACTTTTTATATTCTGGTGTGATCCATACTGAGCCTGTGAGCGTCTGTGTGTTACTCCGGAAATATATACGGAGATTTAAAATTACCCCAACACTGTATACAGCTGTACGCTTCTAATACATTACCCTTTTTATACTTTTTATATTCTGGTATGATCCATACTGAGCCTGTGAGAGTCTGTGTCTGACTCTGGAAATATATGCGGAGATTTAAAATTACCCCAAAACTGTATCCAGCTGTAGGCTTGTAATACATTACACTTTTGCTACTTTTTATATTCTGGTGTAATCCAAACTGAGCCTGTGAGAGTCTGTGTGTGACTCCTGAAATATATACGGAGATATAAAATTACCCCTAGACTGTATACAGCTGTATGCTTGTGACACAGTACCCTTTTTCAGCTTTTTATATTCTTGTCTAATCCATACTGAGCTTGTGAGTGTTTGAGTCCTGAATAGTGTTGAGCGATACTGCCCGATATCCTAAAATATCGGATCGGATTGGATCGGCCCGATACTCAAAAAGTATCGGGTATCGCCGATCCGATACCGGAAACCCAATGCAAGTCAATGGACAGAAATATCGGAACTAAAAAAACCTCTTTCTTTCCTTGTAAACACTAGATATACACACATAGAATACATACATATATATATATATATATATATATATATATACATGTCATTGTGACATATATATATACATATATTTATAGTTCATACATTTCTACATAGTAAAATAGCCTCTGATTCAATTGCCGGGTAATGCCGGCTTTTGTGAAAATACAGAACCACCCGACATGAAATGACACATGGTTTACATAGAGTTAACCATGTCTTTTCATGTAGTTTGATATATGGTTTCACAAACAATTACATGAGTGTATGTGTGCAAAATTTCACACATGTAGGGGTTAATTAAAGTTGTAAATTCGTTGTAAAAAAAACACATTTTTTTGCTACGAATTTACACCGTTAATTAACCCCTAGATGTGTCAAATTTTGCACACATGCACTCATGTAATTGTTAGTGAATACAATATATCAAACTGCATGAAATGACATGGTTAACTCTATGTAAACCATGTGTCATTTCATGTCGGGTTCTGTATTTTCACAAAAGCCTGCAATTGAATTAGAGTCTATTATACTATGTAGAAGTGTATGAACTATAAATATAAATATATATATATATGTATATATATATGTGTCACAAATTCAATGACATGTATATATATATATATGAGGTGTAAAATTGTTGAAAAAAATGCGTGGGCTCCCGCCCTATTTTCTCAAGCAGACAGACAAAGCCAGTGAGTGGGGGCAGATAATAATAGCCCAGAGAGGGACCATTATTTTTGCCCCCCCCGGCTACTAACATCTGCCCCCAGACACCCCAGAAAAGGCAAATCTATAATTAGATTCGCCCTTTCTGGCACTTTGCCCGTATATTCCCATTGCCCTGTAGCTGTGGCGAATGGGTTAATAAGGGGTTAAAGCCACCTTGCTATTGGAAGGTGAGTTTAAGCCAGGTTAATAATTGAGGGCTGTCAATTAGACAACTATCAATTATTAATCCTATTGTATGAAATAAAAATAAAACACACACACTTTAATTAAAAATAATTTTAATGAAATAAACACACAGTTTTTGACCATATTTTATTTTACTGCCATTCCTTGCGAAGCCCTTGTTCACCTGTAATAAAAATAAAATAATAAAGCAACATTATTCTTACCTATCCGATGTTCAGTCAGGTCCCCTGATGTAATCCTTCTGAAAGGGTTAATGTTTACTGCAGGGACCGCAGCTAATGCTGACAGTCTCACAGTAAACCCCTGACTGAATCATCTCCTCTCCTGGCTGACAGGAGAGGAAGTGGTTAGCATAATTGATTGCTTCCCACTTTCACTTCAGGTCAGCCAGGGACACCCACAGCATCAGTGACGTCAGAGAGAATCCCGGCTGACCTGAAGTGAACTGATTAACAAACATAGGGGATTCCCTCGAAAAAAAAATGGCGTGGGGTCCCCCCTATTTTTGTTAACCAGCCTGATAAAGCAGACTACTGAGGCCTGATATTTCAGGCTGTTAAGGAGCCAATATCCATGGACCTTGCAAGCCTTATAATACCAGGCCACAGCAGTCTGCTTATCTTGGCTGGTTAGCAAAAATAGGGGATCCCCTCGAAAAAAAAATGCGTGGGGTCCCCCTTTTTTTGGTAACCAGCCTGATAAAGCAGACTACTGAGGCCTGGTTTTTCAGACTGTTAAGGAGCCAATATCCGTGAACCTTGCAAGCCTGATAATACCAGGCCACAGCAGTCTGCTGGTTAACAAAAATAGGGGATCCCCTCAAAAAAAAAAATGGCGTGGGGATCCCCCCTATTTTTGTTAACCAGCCAAGTAATATGCAGACTGCTGCGGCCTGGTATTAAAAGACTGTCAAGGCCCATGGATTTTGGCCCTCAACAGCCTAAAAATACCAGGCTGCAACAGCCCCACAAATGGCGCATCCAAAGATGCGCTAATTGTGGCACTTTACCCGGCTCTTCCCACTTGCCCTGTAACCCACCACCCAGAAATGGAAAAGAACCAAGGAAAACCAGCAAACATGGAAATAGTGAACAAATAAATACAATATATGTAAAAACAAATTGTCTTTATTAATAAATTGAACAATGTCAGTGACAATAAAATATCTTTATGTGTAATAAAACAAAATTTAATACAATGAAGCAAAAAACAGGCAAAAAATAAATGTATCTAACGATGACATACTCGGTCATAAATAATCATATACACTTGTGAATGTATCACCACAATACTAATAGGCTCAAATAGTAATGACCAGGTAGTGTCCGCAGAGCAGATATGTAACAAACAACCTTAAAAGCCACACTGTGAATATGCTGTGTTAAAGACAAATTTACACAGTGAAAAAGTGCTAAGCGCCAAAAAAAAAAAATTGCGCAGTGCAATGGAACCACTTTAAATGTGCAACCAAATACAGGTAAAGTAATAAAATCGTGCACAAAAAATGTCATATATGCCTATGGACAACAATACCTGGGAGCCAATAAAGGTGACTGTGTGCCTCAAAGAACGCGCCCCGACGTGCGTTTCGGAAAATAACTCCTTCGTCAGGGAAGTTATTTTCCGAAACGCGCGTCGGGGTGCGTTCTTTGAGGCACACAGTCACCTTTATTGGCTCCCAGGTATTGTTGTCCATAGGCATATATGACATTTTTTGTGCACAATTTTATTACTTTACCTGTATTTGGTTGCACATTTAAAGTGGTTCCATTGCACTGCGCAATTTTTTTTTGGCACTTAGCACTTTTTCACTGTGTAAATTTGTCTTTAACACAGCATATTCACAGTGTGGCTTTTATGGTTGTTTGTTACATATCTGCTCTGCGGACACTACCTGGTCGTTACTATTTGAGCCTATTAGTATTGTGGTGATACATTCACAAGTGTATATGATTATTTATGACCGATTATGTCATCGTTAGATACATTTATTTTTTGGCTGTTTTTTGCTTCATTGTATTAAATTTTGTTTTATTACACATAAAGATATTTTATTGTCATTGACATTGTTCAATTTATTAATAAAGACAATTTGTTTTTACATATATTGTATTTATTTGTTCACTATTTCCATGTTGGCTGGTTTTCCTTGGTTCTTTTCCATTTCCTGGGTGGTGGTTTCAGTATCCGAATGGTCTGCCATTCAATTTTAAGGTTATATTTTGACACCTTATAATATATTTTATTATTATTTAATTTATTATTTTATTTATTTTATTGGTGTATTTTATATATTTCCTTATCTTTGGTTTCCACTTGCCCTGTAGCGGTGGCAAGCGGGGTAATAAGGGGTTAATGTCACCTTTGATTGATCGGTGACAATAAGCCCGGTTAATAATGGAGAGGCGTCAATAAGACACCGATCCATTATTAATCATAGTTTGAAATTTTTAAAAAAAGACACAGCCAGAATAAAGTCTTTTAATGAAATAAAACACCACACAGTTTTCATTATTTTTATTAAATGCTCATCCTGCGACGCCATCGTTCTCCTGTTTAAAAACAAAAATAACAAACAAACACAAATAATCCCTGTCCGACGCAGTCCAAAATTACGAGTGTCCCACGACGAGTCCAGCTCTGCTACATCTGGATGACAGGCTGAGCCTGACATCCACATAGAGCAGAGCTGCTTACCAGAGCTGTTTCCCCGGCGGTGACATCATCCGGACTAGTTTACGGCCAGCTGTGTCGAGAGTACAGCTGGCCGAGATTACCCAGTACCCTGCAGTCACTGCAGTTATCGTGAGATTCTGCACGTGACCGCCAGGGACAGGGTAATGGCGGCCATCCAGGAGGACTTGACCACCGGGGAAGGGGATCTGACACCTGACAGACCCGACCGACACTGACAGTGACAGTTTCGGGAAGTTCCTGTGTCACGTACTTCGTTCTGTGACACAGGAACTCCCATAGACTTTGTCGGAAAACTCTGATTCCGGTATCCGATATGACAAAAATATCGGAACTCAGAATCAGAATTCCGATACAGCAAATATCGGCCGCTACCCGATATTTGCAGTATCGGAATGCTCAGCACTACTCATAAAATATATACGAAGCTTTACAATATTTTCATTATACTATATATACCTGGTATCTGGTGATACAGTACCCTTTTTCAGCTTTTTATATCCTTGTCTAATCCATAATGAGCCTGTGAGCGTCTGTGTCTGACTCCTGAAATATGTCGGGCGATTTACAATATTTTCACTATACTATATACACCTGGTATCTGGTGATACAGTACCCTTTTTCAGCTTTTTATATTCTTGTCTAATCCATACTGAGCCTGAGAGCGTCTGTCTGACTCCTGAAATATATATACAGAGATTTACAATATTTTCACTATACTATATATACCTGGTATCTGGTGATACAGTGCCCTTTTTAAGCTTTTTATATTCTTGTCTAATCCATACTGAGCCTGAGAGTATCTGTGTCTGACTCCTGAAATATATAGGGCAATTTATAATATTTTCACTATACTATATATACCTCACTATACTATATATACCTGGTATCTGGTGATGCAGTACCCTTTTCCAGCACATGTGCACCTGCTCCAACTGAAGGTAGCCAGCAACGATCCATCGCTTCCCCCACTGTAAGCCCACCGGTTAGCACACCACCAGCAAGAAATGTTGAGGTGTCGTCGCAAGGCCAAAGCAGTCAGGATATCACAATGATTTTGCAACGAAAGACTGAATCTAGGCCTTCACCACCACCATCACCACCATCACCAACCCCCTCTCAGTCAGTCAAGTCCACCGCTAGTTCCCACCTATGAAGCTCTCAATTCCAGCTCACCATAGCAGACACTCTGACTAGGACAAGAAAGTACTCATCCTCTCATTCGCGTACACTGGGTTTAAACGCCAAAATTGTCAAACTGAGCTCATTAGAGATGATGCCCTTACATTTGGTTGAAAGCGCAGCATTCCGAGAGCTCATGTGGTACGCTGTCCCATGCTATGACCTACCGAGTCGGCACTTCTTTTCTAGAAAAGCCATCCCTGCCCTCCACCTGCATGTGAAAGACCGCATTGTCCATGCACTCAAACAATCAGTGAGTGGAAAGGTGCACCTCACAACAGATGCATGGGCCAGTAGGCATGGCCAGGGCCGTTACGTGTCCATCACTGCGCATTGGGTTAATGCGGTAGATGCAGGCTCCACAGGGGACAGCAGCAGTGGGACAGTGCTGCCTAGACCACAGTATAGGAAACAGTTGGCTGTAGGCGTTCGACCCTCCTCCTCCTCCAGAAGCAAAAGCTCGTTGACAGAGTGCAGTTGCACGAGCACTCCATCTGCAGCTGCCAGTGTTGCACACTAGGTGTCCCACTATCGATCAGCTAGTGGTAAGCGTCAACAGGCTGTTTTAAAGATGATGTCTTTGGGTGACAGCAGACACACCGCAGTGGTACTGGCCGACTACTTGCAGCGAGAAACTGAGTCATGGCTGGGCAGTCTACAGGCAAGGTAGTCAGTGATAACTGCCGTATTAATGTGGCGGCCATAGCCCTGGCAAAACTCAGACACATACCTTGCCTGGCTCACACCTTGAACCTGGTGGTGCAGTGAATCCTAAGTAATTTTCTGGAGTTAACAGCCCTGCTCCATAAGGTGCAAAGACTGTGCTCTCACATTCGTCGCTCGCCCGTAGACTCCAGTCGTATGCAGAGGCTACAGCGATCGCTCCACCTCCCCAAGCACCGCCTAATCATAGACGTTGCACCAAGATGGAACTCCACCATGCACATGGCTGAGAGGCTGTGCGAACAAAGGCTGGCTGTAATGCATTTGATGGAGGATACACGGGCAGGCAGTTTGAGGGCAGACATGGAGTTGTCTGGTGTGCAGTGGTCAAAGCTGAAAGACTTCTGTAAAGTCCTTCAGTGTTTTGAGGAAAGCACACGGCTGGTAAGCGCAGGCGACCCCATCATAAGAATGAGCATCCCACTTATACGTCTGCTCATGCAAACTTTGACGCATATTAAGGATCAAGCGTCTGCAGCGGAGGAGGAAGAAGAGGAGGAGGAAAGCCTTGATGACAGTCAGCCATTGTCTGCTCAGGGAACTGTCGTGGATGATGTGGAGGAAGAAGAAGAGGAGGAGGATTAGGAGGATGATTATTTTGGGGAGGAGTATGCTTCTCAGGGGGCAAGCGAAAATGTTGGCTTGCCAAGTTCAGGTACAGGATTTGTGTGTGACTGGAGGGATGTGGATTTGGCAGAAAGTGCTCCTCCACCCATCACTGGCAATGCATCATTGACACCTGGAACATTGGCCCACATGTGTGATTATGTGTTGCGGATCCTAAAAAGGGACCCCCGCATTTCCAAAATGATGAAGGATGACGACTATTGGTTAGCCAGCATCCTCGATCCACGCTATAAGGAAAATTACAGAACATCATGCCACAGGAGAACCTAGAGCTAATATTGTTGAACAAACAAGCAACTCTTGTAGACCGTTTGTTAGAGGCATTCTCAGCATACAGCAGCGGTGCAGGTTCTACCACGAGCCGTAGTGGGCCAAATGGAAGAGGTGTTCGTGGTGCACACAGCCGAAGTGGCATAGGAGACAGGGGTTTCATGACCATGTTGTGGACTGATTTCTCAAGCACTGCTCACACGACTGTTAATACTGAATCGATTAAAACAGACAGGAGACAGCAGTTGTCAACAATGGTACAAAACTACCTCTCCTCCCCTATCGATGTTCTCCCTCACAGCTCATACCCCTTTGACTACTTGGCCTGTAAACTGGACCTCTGGCCTGAATTGGCACAATATGCCTTACAGGAGCTTGCTTGCCCTGCTGGTAGTGTGCTATCAGAAAGAGTCTTCAGTGCTGCTGGATAAATCCTGACAGAAAGAAGCACCTGGCTGTTGACCCAAAATGTTGGTGATCTCACCTTCATAAAAATGAACCATGCCTGGGTTTCAAAGGATTTTGTACCACCTTCCCCTGATGACGCATAAGTTGCCAGCAAAATGTCTCGCTTTGTCCTCCGACTTCTCCAATTCTCCAATTCCTCCATCTGCATCAAGATGTGAGCCAGGCAAGGTATTTGTCTGAGCTTTGCCAGGGCTATGGCCGCCTCAAAATTACGGCCGTTATCACTGACTACCTTGCCTGGCTCAAGATGTAGACTGCCCAGCCATGACTCAGTTTCTCACTGCAAGCAGTCGGCCAGTACCTTCGCGGTGTGTCTATTGTCGCCCAAATACATCATCTTTAAAACAGCCTGCTGACGCTTACAACTAACTGATCGATAGTGGGACACCTTGTGTGCAACACTGGCAGCTGCGGATGAAGTACTCTTGTGACTGCGCTCTGTCGACGAGCTTTTGCTTCTGGAGGAGGAGGGTCGAACGCCTATAGCCAACTATTGCAGCACTGTCCCACCACCGCTGTCCCCTGTGGACCCTGCATCCACCACATTAATCCAGTGCGCCGTGATGGACACGTAACTGCCCTGGCCATGCCTACTGGCCCATGCATCTGTTGTGAGGTACACCTTTCCACTCACTGATTGTTTGACTGCATGAACAATGCGGTCTTTCACATGCAGGTGGAGGGCAGGGATGGCTTTTCTAGAAAAGAAAAGCCAACTGGGTAGGTCATAGTGTGGGAAAGTGTAGGCCATGAGCCCTTGAAACGCTGCACTTTCAACCAAAGGGAAGGGCATCATCTCTAATTAGATCAGTTTGGCAATGTAGGCGTTCAAAGCCAGTGAGGTTTTGCAGTCCGTCCACGCTTGCAAGTGTATGGTGTTTAAATGTCTAAGCATGCAACTGGTATTCAGTTTTAGGAGATTTTTCCCTCGGCTAAAGGTCCTTCCACACTTCTTACAGATAGCCTTTGCCTCATCATTAGGATTTTGGTCAAAAAAGTGCCACACTGCACTCTTCCTACTATGGGATACATTTCAGGGCTTGCATGCTGTGCTAATTTTACCATCTGGACAAGCTGTCCTGCAACTCTTTTTGTTTTTTTAACACGTTTTTGGACTGCTACGGGCCTGCCAGATAACTGCAGCTGCAATGTCGATGCCTGCCGTGGATTCTCATCCTCTTCTGAGCTGTTGCCAGTGGCACCTTTTTCCCCAATGGATGCCAATCCGGGTCAACAACTGGGTCATCCATCACCTCCTCTTCAATTTCATCTGCACCTTCCGCTGTGTCACCGTGTAAGGTGTTAGAGCATGCGGGAAGGGGAACCTGAGTTTCATCAGGGTAAGATTCTGGCTCAGTAGACTGCAAGGGCAATGTAGTGCTCTTGGTGAATGTACCAGCACAATCAGATAGTATTGGCTGTGCATCAGTGCACTCCATGTCAGATTCATCTTGGACTGGGGAATTCAGGATTTGACTTGATTACCCAGGCATGGTATGTGAAAAGAGCTCCATGGAGTAATCTGAAGTGTGGCCTGCCACATCCTTCACTTTTGGTGGGGGTGAAGGACACAAGAAAAGTTGTTGTTCCTGACCAGGAGCCTGCACTGACGACTCAGTGCTTGTATTTTTTGAAACTTCAGAAGAGGAGGCAATAGAACTGGAGGCTGTTTCGGCAATGTAAACCAAAACCTGTTCCTGATGCTCCGGCTTTAAAATTGGTTTACCTACTCCCAGAAAAGGGAACCTTCCAGGCCTTCTGGAGCCAGATGATGATGCAGGCTCAACACCTCCTGCCTTAGGTGCTATTGGGCTTTTGGCACTACCAGCTGATGCACCACCACCATCACAATCATTCCCAGCTGGCGCCCCCGCACACGTCCACGGCCTCTTCCACCATACTTCCTCATGTTTGGGAAAATGTACTAAAAATACCAGCAGATATATGGCACTGTATGAGGAGCGTACAGCTGTATATGGTGTAGGGGAAAATTTAAATCTCCGTATATATTTCCGGAGTCACACACAGACGCTCACTCAGTATGGATTTGGCCGTAAAACAAAGAGCAGATATATGATACTGTATCAAAAGTGGACAGCTGTATACGGTGTAGGGTAAAATTGCAATCTCCGTATACTTTTCTGGAGTCACACACAGACGCTCACTCAGTATGGATTTGACCGTAATGCAAAGAGCAGATATACGGCACTGTCTCAGAAGCGTACAGCTGTATACGGTTTGGGGGAAAATTTAAATCTCCGTTTATATTTCCGGAGTCACACACAGATGCTCACTCAGTATGGATTTGACCGTAATACAAAGAGCAGATATACGGTACTGTCTCAGAAGCATACAGCTGTATACAATGTAGAAGAAAATTGCAATTTCCGTATATATTTCCGGAGTCACACACAGACGCTCACTCAGTATGGATTTCACGGTAATACAAAGAGCAGATATACTGTACTGTCTCACAAGAGTACAGCTGTATACAGTGTAGGGGAAAATTGCAATCTCCGTATATATTTCCTGAGTCACACACAGATAGTCAGCATATATTTGTCCGTGATAACAGCCGGTACACGGTAGTGTGTGAGTAGCGTACAGCTCTATACAGTGTGGGAAAAAATGAACGGTCGGTAAGTGTGCAGATAAAAAGTATCAAAGTATTATTTCTGTGTAAAAAGCAGCCTGCACAGCAGTGTACACACAGCAGTACAGCTATCAGGCAGCCTAATAACTTGCACTGCTGCACACAAGAAAATCCTCCCCTGTCACTGTACACTAACTGTACAGCACAATTGCTATCAGCACAAGCACAGAAAAACTTCTCTTTCCAGTTGCCAAGCTTAAGCAATGCAAATTGATGTCGTTGGCATTGAAATGAGCACTGTAGGTGTGTTTACTGTCCTCCCCATTGATTTGCATTGGGTTTCATGTTTCTGTTCAACTTCCGACTTTTCCAGATAGTCGGCCGATTTCGTTCGACTCGACTTTTGAGAATGTCGGGTTTCATGAAACCCGACTCGACCCTTAAAAAAGCAAAGTCGCTGATCTCTAATTGTTAGCAAATCATTTAGACTTAAAGAGAACGCTTCACCAGTTTTAGCATGCTATACTGGTCATACCATGGACCAATGGTTGCACATCTGACTAGATTAAAAAATGTTTCTATGTTTTAAATTTCTTCTCTCTGTAGTAGGGATATTAGCTTGTATTAGTGATAAGAGAATACATTCTGCACTATTTGTTACTCGCACAACTAGTACTCTATTTGAGTTATTCGTTACTTGGCAAGTAATTTGCTATTCACTTCGATTTATTCGAGTGGCCTACCCAGCATGTTTGGCGCTTTATTTTCAGCCAAAGAACATGCTGGTGTGGCATTACTGTGATTGGCTGGCCTAACAGCATCCTAGGGGATATTTAATGCCTGCCGACGCCATCTTGCGAACATTGCAGCTGGAAACAGTGTAGTGAATGCGCAGTGTGAGCATAAGGAGAGGGAAAGCAGCGTATAGGGCGAGTTTGTGATTCCAAAAAGCGCTTTTAAGAGCTACTGAGGGTGAAGATTAGTTCTTTGTTAGGTGGAGATAGTGTAGGGAGAGATTTAATTTGAGGGAAATTAAATTGCAGGCACTTGGGTGTTATCATTGCAAGTACATGCTGCAGATCTCTGCTAGATTCCATTGTGTTGTATAGTTTAGGAACAGACTTTGGGATTAGGGAAAGATAGGCAGAGTTTCATCTTAGCGCTGAAATCTCATCTCCTGAGATCTTGGTGCCGAGCTCTCCATCTGCTCATGCGCCGCCCCCTGCGGCCATTTTCCCAGAGTCCACCGCATAGGAAACCATGGAACTGTGCGGGCTCTGGCCTTTCACAAAATGTCGGCAGAGCCCCCCGAATCACCTGAGACTCCCACAGCACCGCCGGAGAACCCATTAGCATCATCGGAGAACCCTGCAGCAGCTCCAGACACCCATGCAGTGCCGTACACCCCCACAATGCTGGACACCCTCACCAGACCGAAATCCACAGCGGAGCGCCGCACATTGGAACACCCCCTCATCCCAACCTGTGGCCTGCAGCATCACCCCACTCTTGCCTCCTCCAGCAGCGACCCTGAGACCCCTCCACCGCAGCAACCACTCACAGTAAGCAATAACATACATAGAATATAAGAAGCAAATTTTATTAAAGCATTTTATTTAAAAAAAAAATCCTATTATTCTCCTCAAAACTTGGTGAGTGTCTTGTAATCTGGAGTGTCTTATAATCCGAAAAATACGGTAATTGCTAAATAATATTCCTTGCCTATTGCTGAAAGAGCTAATATTGTCTAGCAATTGTGCAACTGGCGCAAAACCTGCTGAGCTGCGAAAACATCACTATTTATCAGTAATTTTTCTGAGTCTGCTGTTGTGTCTTATAAAGGTGAAATAAAAAAATCAAATAAAGTTTCTTTTGGTAAATAAATAGAATCTTTTTATCTAACAGTTGTTCGACTGGTGCAAACCCTGCAGAGATACGCAAATGTCACAATTTACTACTGGCAGTAATTTTCCTCAGTCTGCTGTTACCGTGTTTCAGAAAGGCAATATTAAAAAATGTTAATTTTCTATTAGTTGAATATATAGCGTATCTTTATCTAGCAGTTGAGTGACTGTCGCAAGCCATGTTGTTTTTTATTTTAACTAGTGTTGAGCATTCCGATACCGCAAGTATCGGGTATCGGCCGATATTCGCTGTATCGGAATTCCGATACTTAGTTCCGATAATTTTCCAATATCGTATACCGGAATCGGAAGTTCCCATAATTCTTTGAGAGGCAATGTGATTTTAGTCAGCCAATGAGGAATCTTATGAAGTGTGGGCACATCCTGTAATGCTGCGGTCATCTTAACTAATGGCATGGCTGTGATTGGCTGCTGAAATGATGTCAGAATGCACTATAAAAGGCGCCGCCGCCATTTTAGCGTCACTGTGCTGTGAACTCAGTTAGGGACAGAACGCTGTTCTGCTGACTTTGAGGGACAGTTAGACATTGCGATTTTGTGTACTGTGCTTTAGGCAGGCTAGTTTACCAACCGCTGTGTAAAGCTTCCTTTTGCCAGTGTTGTTTTAACAGCTCTGTGCAAGGTGTGTGTGAGAGTGCAGGTGACGCTGCAGTTTGCTCTGCATCCACCGCTGTTTGTAGGCATCTGCACGTGTCACTCACTGACTCTTTTTTTTATTTTATTTTGTGGAATTGGTGCAGCTCCATTATATTTGAAAAAAATCTAATCTATTAGTGTGACGCGCTTCCATCCGTATACAATACATTGGTTGCAAACACTATAGAAGTACAGAAAGGAGCCTTTCACAGATAGTGAACAGTTGTGTTTCAGTGTTCACTGCAGTCTGTGAGGTTTTGATTTTTTGAGTGCAGATCACGCTCCAGTTAGTTCTTCAATCACTGCTGGTTGTAGTCTGCTGAGCGTGTGTCACTGCCTCATCCTTCACATTTTTCTCTAATTGGTGCTGCTCCATTATATTTGAAAAAAATCTAATCTATTAGTGTGACGCACTTCCATCCGTATACAATACATTGGTTGCAAACACTATAGAAGTACAGAAAGGAGCCTTTCACAGATAGTGAACAGTTGTGTTTCCGTGTTCACTGCAGTCTGTGAGGTTTTGATTTTTTGAGTGCAGATCACGCTCCAGTTAGTTCTTCAACCACTGCTGGTTGTAGTCTGCTGAGCGTGTGTCACTGCCTCATCCTTCACATTTTTCTCTAATTGGTGCTGCTCCATTATATTTGAAAAAAATCTAATCTATTAGTGTGACGCGCTTCCATCCGTATACAATACATTGGTTGCAAACACTATAGAAGTACACAAAGGGGCCTTTCACAGCTACTGAACAGTTGTCTGCAGTGTTCACTGTAGTCTGTGAGCTTTTCATTTTTTGAGTGCAGATTACGCTCCAGTTAGTTCTTCAACCACTGCTGGTTGTAGTCTGCTGAGCGTGTGTCACTGCCTCATCCTTCACATTTTTCTCTAATTGGTGCTGCTCCATTATATTTGAAAAAAATCTAATCTATTAGTGTGACGCGCTTCCATCCGTATACAATACATTGGTTGCAAACACTATAGAAGTACACAAAGGGGCCTTTCACAGCTACTGAACAGTTGTCTGCAGTGTTCACTGCAGTCTCTGAGGAATAACCACACTTAGGCCTTATAACTTTTCTGACTTTCTTTATCAATCTACCAAGATGAAGAAGGCAGGGAGTAAGGCACGTGGTCGTGGCCGTG
This sequence comes from Oophaga sylvatica, assembly GCA_033576555.1. Taxonomy (NCBI): domain Eukaryota; kingdom Metazoa; phylum Chordata; class Amphibia; order Anura; family Dendrobatidae; genus Oophaga; species Oophaga sylvatica. The sequence goes on from JARQOD010006365.1 coordinate 14,053, forward strand.
GAGTTTCAGCAGGGAGAGGACGTGGGGATTCTGTGGCTGCTGCCGCACCCAGTGACACAGCATCCACCAGTTTTCCCCGTGAGCGTTCCTTTATGCGCACTTTTGTAGGAGCTCAGCGTACCCCCCTGCTGCGGGAAGAACAAATTGAAGCCGTTGTTGGTTGGATGGCAGCCAATGCATCAACTTCAATTGCTTCCACCTCCTCTCAGGACCACAGCACTGTTGAACAACCATCTGTCTCTTCACCGCCTGCCAAATTGCCCAGGCAGTCAGAGAGTTCTGAACTGGAGCCAGCTGAGTCTCTGCTTCTGTTCTCAGAATCTGTTGGCTTGCAAACAGGGGCCCAGCCAAGCAGCATTCTAGAATGTGAAGAAGAGGCAGTATGCAGTGATGCGCAACAGCTGTGTCTCTCTGAATGTGAAGAGGCGGGTGAGCCAGTGCCGATGGTCAGCACACCGCAGAACGCATCTGATGATGATGAGACTCAGGTGCCAGTTTCTGTTGAGCATGGTGCTGGCCAGACCACCCAACAGCAGCAGGTGTTGGAAGAGGGTAGTGGAGATGATTAGGTCCAAGACCCAACATGGCGTGAGGAACAGGAAGGTGGTGGGAGCAGCTCTGAGGAAGAGATTGCCCCAACGGTCCAAACAGTAGGGAGAGGTAGGCTGCAGACTCGGTTGCCTGTAGCCTCCAGTTTGGCACCCGTTCATAGCAGTTCTCTTCCTACAGCCAAAACGGGCGCTCCCAGGACTTGCACTGCGTGGTCCTTTTTTGACACACTTGCAGATGATATTTGCTATGTCAAATGCAAGCTGTGTAATCAAAAAGTAAAAAGAGGTAAAAGTGTCAGTAACCTTAATACCACAAATATGTGGAAACATGTGCGGTCAAAGCACGTGGTTGAGTTACAAAGACACACTGGAGATGTAGGCCAACCTACAGCAGCACCTACATCTTCAGCTCGTGTTGGAGCCTCTTCCTCCAGCTCACACACAGCTGGTTCGGCTTCCTCACAGGATCGCCATGGAAGAACCTCTGTCACTGTTGTCCAGAGACCCAGTGTTATTCCACCCACAGCTGCAAGTTCCCTGTCATCCTCACACTCCCAGGCCACAAAACAGCCATCGGTAGCACAGGCATGGGATAAAAGACGGCCATGCTCGGCAAACCATCCACGAGCACAGGCTTTGAATGCTGGCATTGCAAAACTCCTGTCCCTTGAAATGCTGTCATTCAGGCTGGTGGAGACTGACAGTTTCCGTAACTTAATGGCATTGGCAGTCCCACAATACAATGTGCCCAGCCGATTTTATTTCAGCCGGCAAGCCGTCCCTGGTCTGCAAAAGCATGTTGAGGGAAAACTTAAACATGCGCTACTAAACGCCGTCAGTAGCAAGGTCCACCTGACCACCGATGCGTGGACCAGTACCCATGGCCAGGGACGATACCTTTCCCTCACTGTCCATTGGGTCAATGTTGTGGAGCCGGGTACAGATCTTGCGAGTGGCGCTGTACTTGTTCTGCCAACTCCAAGGATTGCAGGAATCAAGTCTGTCCACATTGACTCCTCCTACTCCAGTTCCTCAGAATCATCGCTGCAGGAGCCGTCACGGTCTACCTCCACATGGACCCGTGAACGCTTACCTGATGCGACCGATATGAGCACAGCCGTGGCCAAACGTCAACAGGCCGTCCTGAAATTAATTTCCATGGGGAATCGAAGCCACACAGCGCAGGAGCTCTGGAATGCCATCAAGCAGGAGAGTGACGTGTGGTTTTCTGCCAGCGAATCTCCAGCCTTGCTTGGTAGTGTGTGACAATGGCCGAAATCTGGTGGCAGCTCTGGGCCTTGGCAACCTCACTCACATACCATGTCTGGCACATGTGCTCAACTTGGTCGTGCAGAGTTTTTTGAGGGACTATCCGGATCTTGATGCACTGCTGCACAAGGTCCGCCTAGAGTGCGCTCACTTGCGACGTTCCAGCATGGCCAGATCGCGCATTGCAGCTCTGCAACGCAGATTTCGCCTTCCTGAACATCGCATCATATGTGACGTACCCACCAGGTGGAATTCCACGTTACATATGTTGGAGCGGTTGTGTGAGCAGCAGCCAGCAGTAATGGAGTATCAGCTGCATCAGGCGCAATCAACTCGCAATTTGCGCCGTTCACACTTCACCACTACTGAGTGGGCCTCTATGAAGGACATCTGCCACGTTTTGCGTGCGTTTGATGAGTCAACGCGGATGGCGAGTGCAGATGATGCACTAGTCAGCCTGACTGTCCCCCTTATCTGCCTGCTTCAAAAAACACTGCAAGCACTAAGGGATGAGGTTTTGGAAGAGGTGGAGGATGAGGAGTCACAAATTCCATCACCTTCTGGACAGTCAGCGCAACGTGGTTCCTCACAAAGGGCTGGGCAGGGCTCACTTTGTGAGGAGGATGAGGAGGAGTCAATGGAGGAGGAAGACATCGCTCCAGAGGGAGGTACACAACGCTCTAGTCAGTATGTAGAGCGAGGGTGGGGTGATGCAGAGCAGGCAGAGATGACGCCTCTTGCAGGGGACAGCGTTTCTTGGCCAGTTGGGAGTCTGCAGCACATGGTTGATTTCATGCTGCAGTGCCTGAGAAACGACCGCCGCATCGCCCACATTCTCACCACATCTGATTATTGGGTGTACACCCTCCTAGACCCACGCTACCGGGACAACTTACAAAGCCTCATCACACCGTTGAACCGGGAGCGTAAAATGCGGGAGTACCAAGACACACTGGTGCAATCCATAATGTTCTCCATTCCAGCCGAGAGCACTGCTGCTGCTACTGCTTTACAAAGCAGCTCTGTGCGTCGAGGCAGTGGAGACAGCTCTGCAACAAGAGGGAGCACAAGCAGCGCCTCTTCAAAAGACAAGACCAGTATGTTCCAAATGTGGCGAAGTTTTGTGGCAGCGCCACAAATGTCTACACCATCCGAGACGGCTCCAGTCAGCAGGAGGCAACGTTTCCGTAAGATGGTGACAGACTACATGTCTTTCCCTCTCAGTGTACTCCCAGATGGCTCTTCCCCATTCAAGTTTTGGGTCTCTAAGCTGGATACATGGCCAGAGCTTACCAGTATGCATTGGAGGTGCTGGCTTGCCCTGCTGCCAGTGTATTATCGGAGCGCGTCTTTAGTGCTGCAGGTGGTGTACTAACAGACCGTCGCATGCGACTATCCTCCAATAATGTAGACCGGTTTACTTTTCTGAAAATGAAAAGGCATGGATCTCGCCAGAATTTGTCTGTCCGTTTTCAGATTAAATAACTGGTTCGCAACGTTATCCATGTCTCCTGTTATGTTCATCTTTCTACCACCTGAACTCTACTCCCTGGGCTACAACACTGCCAGTTGCTGCTCAGAAGTGTCGTGTCCACAGACCAATACACAAGCTATAGTGTTAGTCTTCACTTTTTGAAATTAATGCATAAAAGTACATTTCATACTTATCAATTAATGCTTTTTAAGGAACTTTATCTGTACCTGTAAGATAATGCAGTCAATGGATGTACGAATCATAAAATCCTCATCATCATCATCACGAGTTTTATTTATGACAGACATTATAAAATACACATACTGATGCCAACTGTAACTTCACACACCATATATGAAATGGCCAGCATCTAAACCTGGTAATAATGTGCAATAATAAATTATTACATCTAGAAAGTGCATCATGCATACTGACAATAGGTAGTTATACCTGCAAGTGCTGTTGAAACAACCACAACAGATATAAATTAATAATGGTATATAGGTATCACAGTGCATAGTTACTCATGGACAATGTCAATGTAATACTGTACCTCAATAAAGTCAGCATCAACCATTATGCTTGTTAGTCTTGTAGATTGTTAAAGAGGGAACGTTCTTTTTTTGTTGGTCATAGGTGGAGTATTAGACAGTAAATGATTACTGCTGTCGTATTTTTGGCGTCCCTAGGCGCAATAACGCTGCGTAACGTCACATTTTATAGAGTCATCTAATTGACACACGCTACCCTACCCTACGCGTGACAGTAGGAAGGTAGTGTTGACGGATAAAGCCTTGCGCAACCAGACATGCTTTTACCCTCTTCAACACTGTACAAGCAAAAAATGCATGATTGCAGCCGCAGACTTTATTGACGTACAGTATAACATCGCCATTACCCATCAGATGCTGCCCACTGTCTGATACAGACATAGAATATACCTTTGCTATCCGTAGCCTTTGTTTCACCTACACTTGCAGGCACACACTTAAATTGTGACAATGCATTATGTTTTTTTAAATGGTTATTTTTTTCGTACATTATTGTGTCATCACATTGATGAGTCCATGCTGGACATGTCATACATGCTGTACAAAGTAACGATTTTATTAACTTAAATAATAGAAATGTCTGTGACTGTCACATCTAAATTGCAATGATGATGATGATGAGTGACTATTACAAAATCCATTGTCTTCACTATGTTATGGTTTAACATAGCGTTCCTTAAGCATTATTCATAAATACAAAAATGGACTTTTATTCTTAAATTTACAACACTATATTTTGTAACCAATTTTTTGGGTGGTGTGTTGTTCCATTTCTTGTTGGCATGTGCATATATGCGTTTATATTTGCAGTGTCTTTATTTTTATTCTTGAAGTTAGGAAACATGTGTATCTTCGTACCGTGTTAGCCAGTAGATAGAAAAATATTTAGACTTGAGAGTCCGCAGTGGTTGATACCTTTTAATGGATAACTGAAAAGATGGTAACAAACTGCAAGCTTTCGAGGCTACTCACGTCTCTTCATCAGGCAAAGACTAAAACAAAAAATGAAGCATCACATATTTCTATACACAACAGGACACAGGAATAGTGCAATAGGTAAGACAAGTAAGTGACGTGTAGCAGAACTGTCATTATCACAGAGGGATGAACATAAATATTGGAACAGTTCCTAGATAAGGATAGAAAGTTTTATTGCCCTCTGATTGGGGTCTGGTTTTGTGTTTTCATGCCCCTGGAAGGGCAGAGACGCAGATTCCTTAATTGATATAGAATGACATAAATCCGTGTGATCTATTCATTCCATCACTAACAGTGTCAAAGGTCATGATGAGCTTATATTCTGAAACCTTTGTATCTTTCTCATATTTGAAGTTATATTTTAATACCAGTAATTCCATATCCATCATGCTATGACCGGTCATACAAAATTGTTTTGCCACAGGTAAATCCATTATTTTTTCTCTTATTGTGTGGCGCTGATAATTCATCCTTGTTCTCATTTTTGACCGGTCTCCCCTCACTTGTCCCTCCCTCACTTGTCTTACCTATTCCTGTGTCCTGTTGTGTGTAGAAATATGTGATTCTTCATTTTTTGCTTTAGTCTTAGCCTGATGAAGAGACCTGAGTAGTCTCGAAAGCTTGGAATTTGTTACCATATTTTCAGTTAGCCATTAAACGGTATCAACCACAGAGGACTCTCAAGTATAAATATTTTTCTATTCTTGGAATTTAAATTCATCATTTTATTGTCCTAGTAAAACTTCATTTATTCTTGTTTGAAGTACATACATTTGCAATGGCCACGTAACAAGGCAATAACTCAATATTTTATGCCTACACCCTCCTTGACCCTGGCCTTCAACACCGCCAGTTGCTGCTCAGAAGTGTTAGATGCACAGATGAAAACAATCGCTGATGTGTTTGTGGGGTTCAGTAACGCCTGCTTTTCCCTGCTGTGTGTCTGGCAAAAATTACTGCTGCTAACTACAACTTCAACTTCAAACATCTCATACTAGGCCTCTGCCTACACCCTCCTTGACCCTGGGCTTCAACACCGCCAGTTGCTGCTCAGAAGTGTTAGATGCACAGATGAAAACAATCGCTGATGTGTTTGTGGGGTTCAGTAACGCCTACTGTTCCCCTGCTGTGTGTCTGGCAAAAATTACTGCTGCTAACTACAACTTCAACTTCAAACATCTCATACTAGGCCTCTGCCTACACCCTCCTTGACCCTGGGCTTCAACACCGCCAGTTGCTGCTCAGAAGTGTTAGATGCACAGATGAAAACAATCGCTGATGTGTTTGTGGGGTTCAGTAACGCCTGCTGTTCCCCTGCTGTGTGTCTGGCAAAAATTACTGCTGCTAACTACAACTTCAACTTCAAACATCTCATAATAGGCCTCTGCCTACACCCTCCTTGACCCTGGGCTTCAACACCGCCAGTTGCTGCTCAGAAGTGTTAGATGCACAGATGAAAACAATCGCTGATGTGTTTGTGGGGTTCAGTAACGCCTGCTGTTCCCCTGCTGTGTGTCTGGCAAAAATTACTGCTGCTAACTACAACTTCAACTTCAAACATCTCATAATAGGCCTCTGCCTACACCCTCCTTGTCCCTGGGCTTCAACACCGCCAGTTGCTGCTCAGAAGTGTTAGATGCACAGATGAAAACAATCGCTGATGTGTTTGTGGGGTTCAGTAACGCCTGCTGTTCCCCTGCTGTGTGTCTGGCAAAAATTACTGCTGCTAACTACAACTTCAACTTCAAACATCTCATAATAGGCCTCTGCCTACACCCTCCTTGACCCTGGGCTTCAACACCGCTAGTTGCTGCTCAGAAGTGTTAGATGCACAGATGAAAACAATCGCTGATGTGTTTGTGGGGTTCAGTAACGCCTGCTGTTCCCCTGCTGTGTGTCCGGCAAAAATTACTGCTAGCTACCTAATCATGGTGAAAAAAACATGACATGTCAAAGTGTCTAGTGCTACACATAGATATGAGGCTACACCCTGATTTCTAAGCTGTAAACATTTGAAACATCAACTTTAAAACCATAAAATGATTAGTCTTTGTCACAAATCTGTTACAAAATAATTGTGACATATTATTACAGATATGCACATGTCGAAAACAAATGCAAACACAAAAGCCTACTTATGCTATAGGATACTGATGGTCAACCTTGTCACTCCATAGCTTAGACAAATCCAACTCACATCATGACTCAAATGCTGCAATGTTGGAAGTGCATAATGTGGGTTGAACTTTGACAACTGCTGCAGTGCGAAGGTTATACTTCAGTGTTCTTGCCTTTTAAATAAAAGCATACAAGTAAATATAATAATCCAATGTTGATTAAGGGACGTGATGTACACCTGTAATATTGTGCAAACAATGCATGTAGGAATAGTCCTCTTCAACATTACTTATATTTGTGTCATTTTAAAAAATACATATTTAATTAGAAAGTTAACAGCCCATATCATAAAGGTCCTTCATGTAAACATGATAATCGCTAACAAAAATCATGCATTACCTTGGTAAAGGCAATAGTGCATAGTCACAATAGCAAAATATATACCTGTAAGTGGTGCTGAAAGAACGACAACTGATAGAATAGGTGAATGATATCTATTTATCAGACTGAATAGCGACACCTGTACAATGTCGATATAATACTGTACCTTAACAAAACAGCTGTGTCACACCTCACAATCGTTTTTCTTGTAGCTTGTTATGTAATAGGGCACATGCGTGTATGTTTCATCATACGTGCATGTACTGAGTAAAGCAGTCATGACAACGCCTTTGTGTTGTCGGTACGCTTGCGATGATGAACGATGCGCACCGTGAATGTTAGTCTGCGTCATAAGACGTACAGACGCTCCAATATCCAACGCGTCACAGCAGGAAGCCAGTCTGTGCGTCCAAACAAAGGCGCAACCATACATGCACGTAACCTTTTATAAAGCTATATAAAAAAAAGGATGTAGTAGTACACGACCTTTATTGAGGTACAGTATTACATCGCCATTCACCATCTGTGGCTATGCAGTCTCATCTATATATACCTTATATATCCGTTGTCATGCTTGCAAGTCCACAGTCAGGCATAAATATCTGTTTTCACTCTGCACTATGCACTTTTTAAATTTTTTGTTTGTTAATATAAATGATTGGCACATATTATCAGTATTACATGATGGAAATTTTAGATATTTTTAAAAAAATTTTAGTGATATTATTCACCAAATGTAAAGTTTTATGAATGTCAAAGATAACTTGTAATGCTGATTATGTTTTTAAGTCAGCCATTCATTGTCTACACAATAAAAATGGTGTACATACTGTTACTTAGCCATCATTAATGGATTCTGATATGTACTTGTATGCTTTTATTTTAAAAAGTATAGCAGATTATTTAACCTATTTTAATTGTGGTTTGCATTGCTTTTCAACATGTTAATGTATGCGTTTATGTTTGTAAATTATTAATTTACATATATTTTTTTAAGTAAAATCATCATCTTATGGTACTAAAGGTTATATTTCTCTTGTTTGGAGTATAGACATTTTTAATTGACACGTAACAAGGAAAATACTTGATATAGTATTTAAACATCCTCCTTGACCCTGGGCTCCAACACCGCCAGTTGTTGCTCGGAAGTGCTGTTAGCGCAGTGAACACTTGCTCCTGTGTTACTGGGGTTCAGTAATGTCAGCTGTTCCCCTGCTGTGTGAACGGCAAAAAGTCCTGCTGCCTCCACCATGTTCTCTTCTCATCCCTGGGCTACAACACCGCCAGTTGTTGCTCGGAAGTGCTCTTAGCACAGTGAACACTTGCTCCTGTGTTACTGGGGTTCAGTAATGTCAGCTGTTCCCCTGCTGTGTGAACGGCAAAAAGTTCTGCTGCCTCCACCATGTTCTCTTCTCATCCCTGGGCTACAACACCGCCAGTTGTTGCTCGGAAGTGCTGTTAGCACAGTGAACACTTGCTCCTGTGTTACTGGGGTTCAGTAATGTCAGCTGTTCCCCTGCTGTGTGAACGGCAAAAAGTCCTGCTGCCTCCACCATGTTCTCTTCTCATCCCTGGGCTACAACACCGCCAGTTGTTGCTCGGAAGTGCTGTTAGCACAGTGAACACTTGCTCCTGTGTTACTGGGGTTCAGTAATGTCAGCTGTTCCCCTGCTGTGTGAATGGCAAAAAGTCCTGCTGCCTCCACCATGTTCTCTTCTCATCCCTGGGCTACAACACCGCCCGTTGTTGCTCAGAAGTGCTGTTAGCACAGTGAACACTTGCTCCTGTGTTACTGGGGTTCAGTAATGTCAGCTGTTCCCCTGCTGTGTGAAAGGCAAAAAGTCCTGCTGCCTCCACCATGTTCTCTTCTCATCCCTGGGCTACAACACCGCCAGTTGTTGCTCGGAAGTGCTGTTAGCACAGTGAACACTTGCTCCTGTGTTACTGTGGTTCAGTAATGTCAGCTGTTCCCCTGCTGTGTGAACGGCAAAAAGTCTGCTGCCTCCATCATGTTCTCTTCTCATTCCTGGGCTACAACACCGCCAGTTGTTGCTCGGAAGTGCTGTTAGCACAGTGAACACTTGCTCCTGTGTTACTGGGGTTCAGTAATGTCAGCTGTTCCCCTGCTGTGTGAACGGCAAAAAGTCCTGCTGCCTCCACCATGTTCTCTTCTCATTCCTGGCTACAACACCGCCAGTTGTTGCTCGGAAGTGCTGTTAGCACAGTGAACACTTGCTCCTGTGTTACTGGGGTTCAGTAATGTCAGCTGTTCCCCTGCTGTGTGAACGGCAAAAAGTCCTGCTGCCTCCACCATGTTCTCTTCTCATCCCTGGGCTACAACACCGCCAGTTGTTGCTCGGAAGTGCTGTTAGCACAGTGAACACTTGCTCCTGTGTTACTGGGTTTCAGTAATGTCAGCTGTTCCCCTGCTGTGTGAACGGCAAAAAGTCCTGCTGCCTCCACCATGTTCTCTTCTCATCCCTGGGCTACAACACCACCAGTTGTTGCTCGGAAGTGCTGTTAGCACAGTGAACACTTGCTCCTGTGTTACTGGGTTCAGTAATGTCAGCTGTTCCCCTGCTGTGTGAACAGCAAAAAGTCCTGCTGCCTCCACCATGTTCTCTTCTCATCCCTGGGCTACAACACCGCCAGTTGTTGCTCGGAAGTGCTGTTAGCACAGTGAACACTTGCTCCTGTGTTACTGGGGTTCAGTAATGTCAGCTGTTCCCCTGCTGTGTGAACGGCAAAAAGTCCTGCTGCCTCCACCATGTTCTCTTCTCATCCCTGGGCTACAACACCGCCAGTTGTTGCTCGGAAGTGCTGTTAGCACAGTGAACACTTGCTCCTGTGTTACTGGGGTTCAGTAATGTCAGCTGTTCCCCTGCTGTGTGAACGGCAAAAAGTCCTGCTGCCTCCACCATGTTCTCTTCTCATCCCTGGGCTACAACACCGCCAGTTGTTGCTCGGAAGTGCTGTTAGCACAGTGAACACTTGCTCCTGTGTTACTGGGGTTCAGTAATGTCAGCTGTTCCCCTGCTGTGTGAACGGCAAAAAGTCCTGCTGCCTCCACCATGTTCTCTTCTCATCCCTGGGCTACAACACCGCCAGTTGTTGCTCGGAAGTGCTGTTAGCACAGTGAACACTTGCTCCTGTGTTACTGGGGTTCAGTAATGTCAGCTGTTCCCCTGCTGTGTGAACGGCAAAAAGTCCAGCTACCTCCACCATGTTCTCTTCTCATCCCTGGGCTAGAACACCGCCAGTTGTTGCTCGGAAGTGCTGTTAGCACAGTGAACACTTGCTCCTGTGTTACTGGGGTTCAGTAATGTCAGCTGTTCCCCTGCTGTGTGATCGGCAAAAAGTCCTGCTGCCTCCACCATGTTCTCTTCTCATTCCTGGGCTACAACACCGCCAGTTGTTGCTCGGAAGTGCTGTTAGCACAGTGAACACTTGCTCCTGTGTTACTGGGGTTCAGTAATGTCAGCTGTTCCCCTGCTGTGTGAACGGCAAAAAGTCCTGCTGCCTCCACCATGTTCTCTTCTCATCCCTGGGCTACAACACCGCCAGTTGTTGCTCGGAAGTGCTGTTAGCACAGTGAACACTTGCTCCTGTGTTACTGGGGTTCAGTAATGTCAGCTGTTCCCCTGCTGTGTGAACGGCAAAAAGTCCTGCTGCCTCCACCATGTTCTCTTCTCATTCCTGGGCTACAACACCGCCAGTTGTTGCTCGGAAGTGCTGTTAGCACAGTCAACACTTGCTCCTGTGTTACTGGGGTTCAGTAATGTCAGCTGTTCCCCTGCTGTGTGTACGGCAAAAAGTCCTGCTGCCTCCACCATGTTCTCTTCTCATCCCTGGGCTCCAACACCGCCAGTTGTTGCTCGGAAGTGCTGTTAGCACAGTCAACACTTGCTCCTGTGTTACTGGGGTTCAGTAATGTCAGCTGTTCCCCTGCTGTGTGAACGGCAAAAAGTCATGCTGCCTCCATCCTGTTGTCTTCTCATCCGTGGGCTTCAACACCGCCAGTTGTTGCTCGGAAGTGTCATTGGCACGGGTACTCACTCCTGCCCAGACTGTTTACAGCACGCCATCTGTTTCCTGTCAGTGTAAACGTCACTTAGCCTCCAATAAGTTGTCCTGTCGTGTTGCGGTCGGGTTAGCCGACTCTATGGTGCTTGGAGTTTAGGTGCTTCCTATGTGTGCTGCGGGATATGCAAATAAAGGCTGTTTCCGTTGTGACAATAGGACAATCACCCACTGTAGTACTGTGGGATTCGGTAACTGCGGCCGGCTCGCGGCCTGTCAACTTAAATTTCCATGGGTACCTTCTGCTACCCGTCCCGGTTCCAGTAACGTCAGCTGGTTCTCCGCAGTGCCTTTGGCCTAGGTGCCTCCATCTCGGTATCCGAGTTCCAGCAACGTCTGCTGGTCCTTGGTAGTGCTTTGGAGCACAGGTACCTCCTGCTTAGTAACCGTGTCCCAGTAACGTCAGCTGGTCCTCGGTTGTGCCATTGGCTCTTTTCCTTCTGCTGCCCCTCCGGGTTCCAGCACAGTCAACTGGTCCTCGTTACTTGCATTGGCTCTTGTACCTTCTGCTACCCATCCGGGTTCCAGTACCGTCAGCTGGTTCTCCGCAGTGCCTTTGGCCTAGGTGCCTCCATCTCGGTGTCCGAGTTCCAGCAACGTCTGCTGGTCCTTGGTAGTGCTTTGGAGCACAGGTACCTCCTGCTTAGTAACCGTGTCCCAGTAACGTCAGCTGGTCCTCGGTTGTGCCATTGGCTCTTTTCCTTCTGCTGCCCCTCCGGGTTCCAGCACAGTCAGCTGGTCCTCGTTACTTGCATTGGCTCTTGTACCTTCTGCTACATTTACAAATTGAAGATTTTTTTCAATGCTTTTTTGGGTAAGAAGTTTAAGAAGAAGATAAAGAAGGTGAAGATGAAGAATAATTTGATGAAAAAGATGATGCTGCTGAAGATTATGAAGGAGAAAGTGTGTCAAAAGTTAAAAAGGTGAAGAGTAGGGTTGAGCGATACTTTCCGATACCCAAAAGTATCGGAATCGGAATGGTATCGCCGATACTCAAAAAATATCGGCGATACCCGATACCGATACCGGAAATCCAATGTAAGTCTATGGGAACAAAATATCGGAATTAAAAAAAACCCATTCTTGCCTTGTTGGTTAATTGTACATGAAGGAAAACAACAAAGAAATGTAAATGTATTTGGGAAGGTTGAGGAGACATTAAAGGCATAGATGTTTAACCCAATCAAATGGAATAGCATAAATATTTTTTTTTTAAAGATGTTCGGATTGACGAAGAAATTGACAATGTTGTTAACGTTTTTTCTATTTTGGCAAATATGTATATTTCACAACTTCCATGCTCTTCACCTTTTTAACTTTTGACACACTTTCTCCTTCATAATCTTCAGCAGCATCATCTTTTTCATCAAATTATTCTTCATCTTCACCTTCTTTATCTTCTTCTTAAACTTCTTGCTATTCATCTTTTTGTTAACATTACTCATATTCTTCTTATTAAACTATTATTCTTATTCATATTGTACTTCATCTTCTTCATCATATTCTTATTTGTGACAGAGAATCCTGTACTTGTAATCTGTCAAAGTATGAATTTTTCATCCTTCCGTTCTTGCTGTCACAAAAGATTTAAATTACAACAGTATTTGTCCGTGTTCAGTTTAGCCTGCAGCAGCAGGCATTTTCCAGGGGCACCACGAGGAGGAACGGACTCACCCCCATACACTGCTTAGTCTTCTGCTTAGAATTTAGAGCATATATTTTGCTCTTCATTTTGGTCTTATACTTCATGTTCTTCTGCTTTTTGATCTTCTGCTTATTGTTCTTCTGTCTCTTGTTCTGTATCTTGTAGTTTGTCTTAACCTTCTTTGTCTTGTTGGTGATCTTCTTCTGGGTAATCTTTTATTTTTTCTTTGTGATGGTGTTCAGGCTGGTTGGCTTCATGCTCGTCGTCCTTGTTGTCGTCATCTTCTTCTGGGTGGTCTTTAAGGTCGTCTAATTTCCGAGAAACAGCTGACGTTACTGGAACCCTGACGGGTATCAGATGGAGCAAGAGACAATGGAAGTAACGAGGACCAGCTGACTGTGCTGGAACCCGGACGGGTAGCAGAAGGAAAAGAGGCAATGTCACAACCGAGTACCAGCTGACGTTACTGTGACACGGTTACTAAGCAGGAGGTACCTGTGCTCCAAAGCACTACCAAGGACCAGCAGACGTTGGTGGAACTCGGATACGGAGATGGAGGCACCTAGGCCAAAGGCACTGGGGAGAACCAGTTGACGGTACTGGACCCCGGACGGGTAGCAGAAGGAAAAGAGGCAATGTCACAACCGAGTACCAGCTGACGTTACTGTGACACTGTTACTAAGCAGGAGGTACCTGTGCTCCAAAGCACTACCAAGGACCAGCAGACGTTGGTGGAACTCGGATACGGAGATGGAGGCACCTAGGCCAAAGGCACTGGGGAGAACCAGTTGACGGTACTGGACCCCGGACGGGTAGCAGAAGGAAAAGAGGCAATGTCACAACCGAGTACCAGCTGACGTTACTGTGACACGGTTACTAAGCAGGAGGTACCTGTGCTCCAAAGCACTACCAAGGACCAGCAGACGTTGCTGGAACTCGGATACGGAGATGGAGGCACCTAGGCCAAAGGCACTGGGGAGAACCAGTTGACGGTACTGGACCCCGGACGGGTAGAAGAACGCACCCATGAAAATGTAAGTTGACAGGACGCAAGCCGTCCGCAGTTACCGAATCACACAGTCCTACAGTGGGTGCTTGTCCTATTGTCACAATGGAAACCGCCTTTATTTACATATCCCACAGCACACATAGGAATCACCTAAACTGCAGGCACCATAGAGTCGGCTAACCCGAATGCAACACGACAGCACAACTTATTGGAGGATAATTGACGTTCACACTGCCAGGAAACAGCTGTCGTGCTGTAACCAGGCTGGCCAGGAGTCAGTACCCCTGCCAATTACTTACGAGCAACAAATGGCGGTGTTGTAGCCCAGGGAGTAGAGTTCAGGTGGTAGAAAGATGAACATAACAGGAGACATGGAAAACGTTGCCAAACAGTTATTTAATCTGAAAACGGACAGGCAAATTCAGGTGAGATCCATGCCTTGTTCATTTTCAGAAAAGTAAGCCGGTCTACATTCTCTGAGGATAGTCGCATGCGACGGTCTGTTACTACACCACCTGCAGCACTAAAGACGCGCTCAGATAATACACTGGCAGCAGGGCAAGCCAGCACCTCCAATGCATACTGGCTAAGCTCTGGCCATGTATCCAACTTAGAGACCCAAAATTTGAAAGGGGAAGAGGCATCTGGGAGTACACTTAGAGGGAAAGCCAAGTGGTCTGTCTCCATCTTACGGAAACGTTTCTTCCTGGTGACTGGAGCCGTCTCGGATGGTATAGACCTTGCTGGCGCTGTCACAAAACTTTGCCACATTTGTAACATACAGTTCTTGCCCTGTGCAGAGGCGCTGCTTCTGCTCCCTCTTGTTGTAGAGGTGTCTACACTGCCTCGACGCACAGAGCTGCTTTGTAAAGCAGTAGCAGCAGCAGCAGCTTTCTCGGCTGGAATGTACAACAGTATGGATTGCACCAGTGTGTCTTGGTACTCCTGCATTTTACGGTCCCGGTTCACCGGTGTGATGAGGGTTTGTAAGTTGTCCCTTTAGCGAGGGTCTAGGAGGGTGTACACCCAATAATCTGACGTGCTGAGAATGTGGGCGATGCGGCGGTCGTTTCTCAGGCACTGAAGCATGAAATCAACCATGTGCTGCAGACTCCCAACTGGCCAACAAAGGCTGTCCTCTGGAAGAGGCGTCATCTCTGCCTCCTCTGCATCACCCCACCCTCGCTCTACATACTGACTAGAGCGTTGTGTACCTCCCTCTGTAGGGATTTCTTCCTCCTCCATTGACTCCTCCTCCTCCTCATCCTCCTCACAAAGTGAGCCCTGCCCAGCCCTTTGTGAGGAACCACGTTGCGCTGACTGTCCTGAAGGTAATTGAATTTGTGACTCCTCATCCTCCACCTCTTCCAAAACCTCTTCCTTTAGTGCTTTCAGTGATTTCTGAAGCAGGCAGATAAGGGGGACAGTCATGCTGACTAGTGTATCATCTGCACTCGCCATCCGCGTTGAGACATCAAACGCACGCAAAACGTCGCAGATGTCCTTCATAGAGGCCCACTCAGTAGTGGTGAAGTGTGAACAGCGCAAATTGCGAGTTGATTGCGCGTGTTGCAGCTGATACTCCATTACTGCTGGCTGCTGGCTGCTGCTCACACAACCGCTCCAACATATGTAACGTTGAATTCCACCTGGTGGGTACGTCACATATGATGCGATGTTCAGGAAGGCAAAATCTGACTTGCAGAGCTGCAATGCGCGATCTGGCCATGCTGGAACGTCGCAAGTGAGCGCACTCTAGGCGGACCTTGTGCAGCAGTGCATCAAGATCCGGATAGTCCCTCAAAAAACTCTGCATGACCAAGTTGAGCACATGTGCCAGACATGGTATGTGAGTGAGGTTGCCAAGGGCCAGAGCTGCCACCAGATTTCGGCCATTGTCACACACTACCAAGCCTGGCTGGAGATTAGCTGACAAAAACCACACGTCGCTCTCCTGCTTGATGGCATCCCAGAGCTCTTGCGCTGTGTGGCTTCGATTCCCCATGGAAATTAATTTCAGGACGGCCTGTTGACGTTTGGCCACGGCTGTGCTCATATCGGTCGCAACAGGTAAGCGTTCACGGGTCCATGTGGAGGTATACCGTGACGGCTCGTGCAGCGATGATTCTGAGGAACTGGAGTAGGAGGAGGAATCAATGTGTACAGACTGGATTCCTGCAATCCTTGGAGTTGGCAGAACACGCACAGCGCCACTGGCAAGATCTGTACCCGGCTCCACAACATTGACCCAATGGGCAGTGAGGGAAAGGTATCGTCCCTGGCCATGGGTACTGGTCCACGCATCGGTGGTCAGGTGGACCCTGCTACTGACGCGTTTAGTAGCGCATGTTTAATGTTTCCCTCGACATGTTTTTGCAGAGCAGGGTCAGCTTGCCTGCTGAAATAAAATCGGCTTGGCACATTATATTGTGGGACTGCCAATGCCATAAAGTTCCTGAAACTGTCAGTCTCCACCAGCCTGAATGACAGCATTTCAAGGGACAGGAGTTTTGCAATGCCAGCATTCAGAGCCTGTGCTCGTGGATGGTTTGCCGAGTATGGCCGTCTTTTATCCCATGCCTGTGGTACCGATGGCTGTTTTTTGTTCTGGGAGTGTGACGATGACTGTGAACTTGCTGCTGTGGGTGGAATAACAGTTTGTCTATGGACAACAGTGACCAAGGTTCTTCCATGGAGATCCTGTGAGGAAGCCGAACCAGGTGTGTGTGAGCTGGAGGTAGAGGCTCGAACACGACCTGAAGATGTAGGTGCTGCTGTAGGTTGGCCTACATCTCCAGTGTGTCTTTGTAACTCAGCTACGTGCTTTGTCCGTACATGTTTCCACATATTTGTGGTATTCAGGTTACTGATATTTTTACCTCTTTTAACTTTTTGCTTACACAGCTTGCATTGAACATAGCAAATATCATCTACAAGTCTGTCAAAAAAGGACCACGCAGTGCAAGTCATGGGAGTGCCAATTTTGACATTTCTAAGAGAACTGCTCCCAACAGGTGCCAAACTGAAGGCTACAGGCAAGCGAGTCTGCAGCCTACCTCTCCCTCCTCTTTGTACCGTTGGGACAATCTCTTCCTCAGAGCTGCTCCCACCACCTTCCTGTTGCTCACGCCATGTTGGATCTCGGACTTCATCATCTCCACTACCCTCTTCCAACACCTGCTGCTGTTGGATGGTCTGGGCAGCACCATGCTCCACAAAACCTGGCACCTGAGTCTCATCATCATCATAAGATGCGTTCTGCGGTGTGCTGTCCATCGGCACTGGCTCACCCGCCTCTTCAGATTGAGAGAACACAGCTGTTGCGCATCACTGCATACTCCCTCTTCTTCAAATTGCAGAATGCTGCTTGCCTGTGCCCGTGTTTGCGAGCCAACAGATCCTGAGAACAGAAGCAGAGACTCAGCTGGCTCCTGTACAGAACTCTCTGACTGCCTGGGCAATTTGACAGGCGGTGAACAGACAGATGGTTGCTCAACAGTGTTGTGTTCCTGAGAGGAGGTGGAAGGAATTGAAGTCGATGCATTGGCTGCCATCCAACCAACAACGGCTTCAATTTGTTCTTCCCGCAGCAGGGGGGCACGCCGAGCTTCTACCAAAGTGCGCATAAAGGAACGCTCATGGGTAAAACTGGTGGATGCTGTGTCACTGAGGGCGGCAGCAGCCACAGAATCCCCACGTCCTCTCCCTGCTGAAACTCCACGGCCACGACCACGTGCCTTACTCACTGACTTCTTCATCTTGGTAGATTGATAAAGAAAGTCAGAAAAGTTATAAGGCCTAAGTGTGGTTATTACGCAGAGACTGAAGTGAACACTGAAACACAACTGTTCACAATCTGTGAAAGGCTACTCCTTTGTCTACTTCTATAGTGTTTGCAACCAATGTATTGTATACGGATGGAAGCGCGTCACACTAATAGATTATATTTTAAATGGAATGGAGCAGAACCAATTGGAGATAAATGAAAAGGATGAGGCACTGAGACACGCTCAGCAGAGTACAAGCAGCAGTGCTTGAACAAGTAACTGGAGCGTGATGTGCACTCAAAAAATAAAAAACACAGACTGAAGTGAACACTGAAACACAACTGTTCACAATCTGTGAAAGGCTACTCCTTTGTCTACTTCTATAGTGTTTGCAACCAATGTATTGTATACGGATGGAAGCGCGTCACACTAATAGATTATATTTTAAATGGAATGGAGCAGAACCAATTGGAGATAAATGAAAAGGATGAGGCACTGAGACACGCTCAGCAGAGTACAAGCAGCAGTGCTTGAACAAGTAACTGGAGCGTGATGTGCACTCAAAAAATAAAAAACACAGACTGAAGTGAACACTGAAACACAACTGTTCACAATCTGTGAAAGGCTACTCCTTTGTCTACTTCTATAGTGTTTGCAACCAATGTATTGTATACGGATGGAAGCGCGTCACACTAATAGATTATATTTTAAATGGAATTGAGCAGAACCAATAGGAGATAAATGAAAAGGATGAGGCACTGAGACACGCTCAGCAGAGTACAAGCAGCAGTGCTTGAACAAGTAACTGGAGCGTGATGTGCACTCAAAAAATAAAAAACACAGACTGAAGTGAACACTGAAACACAACTGTTCACAATCTGTGAAAGGCTACTCCTTTGTATACTTCTATAGTGTTTGCAACCAATGTATTGGATACGGATGGAAGCGCGTCACACTAATAGTTAAATTGCATGGAGCTGCAAGAATTACACTGAAGAAAAAAAAAAGAGTCTGTGAGTGACACGTGCAGATGCCTACAGACAGCGTTGCATGCAGAGCAAACTGCAGCGTCACCTGCACTCACACACACCTTGCAGAGCTGTTAAAACAACACTGCAGGCAAAAGGAAGCTTTACACAGCGGTTGGTGCTAGCCTGCCTACAGCACAGTACACTAAATCGCAATCTCTAACTGTCCCTCAGAGTCAGCACAGCAGCGTTCTGTCCCTTACTGAATTCACAGCACACTGACGCTAAAATGGCGGCGGCGCCTTTTATAGTGCATTCTGACATCATTTTAGCATCCAATCACAGCCATGCCATTAGTTAACATGACCGCAGCAGTACAGGATGTGCCCACACTTCTTAGGATTCCTCATTGGCTGACTAAAATCACATTGCCTCTCAAAGAATTATGGGAACTTCCGATTCCGGTATACGATATATGGAAAACATCGAAACTAAGTATCGAAAGGCCGATAGAGCTAATATCGGCCGATACCCGATACTTGCGGTATCGTATCGCTCAACACTAGCCCTATTACATAACAAGCTACAAGAAAAACGAGTGTGAGGTGTGACACAGCTGTTTTGTTAAGGTACAGTATTATATCGACATTGTACAGGTGTCGCTATTCAGTCTGATAAATAGATATCATCACCTATTCTATCAGTTGTCGTTCTTTCAGCACCACTTACAGGTATATATTTTGCTATTGTGACTATGCACTATTGACTTTACCAAGGTAATGCATAACTTTTGTTAGCGATTATCATGTTTACATGAAGGACTTTTATGATATGGGCTGTTAACTTTCTAATTAAATATGTATTTTTTAAAATGACACAAATATAAGTAATGTTGAAGAGGACTATTCCTACATGCATTGTTTGCACAATATTACAGGTGTACATCACGTCCCTTAATCAACATTGGATTATTCTATTTACTTGTATGCTTTTATTTAAAAGGCAAGAACACTGAAGTATAACCTTCGCACTGCAGCAGTTGTCAAAGTTCAACCCACATTATGCACTTCCAACATTGCAGCATTTGAGTCATGATGTGAGTTGGATTTGTCTAAGCTATGGAGTGACAAGGTTGACCATCAGTATCCTATAGCATAAGTAGGCTTTTGTGTTTGCATTTGTTTTCGACATGTGCATATCTGTAATAATATGTCACAATTATTTTGTTACAGATTTGTGACAAAGACTAATCATTTTATGGTTTTAAAGTTGACGTTTCAAATGTTTACAGCTTAGAAATCAGGGTGTAGCCTCATATCTATGTGTAGCACTAGACACTTTGACATGTCATGTTTTTTTCACCATGATTAGGTAGCTAGCAGTAATTTTTGCCGGACACACAGCAGGGGAACAGCAGGCGTTACTGAACCCCACAAACACATCAGCGATTGTTTTCATCTGTGCATCTAACACTTCTGAGCAGCAACTGGCGGTGTTGAAGCCCAGGGTCAAGGAGGGTGTAGGCAGAGGCCTAGTATGAGATGTTTGAAGTTGAAGTTGTAGTTAGCAGCAGTAATTTTTGCCAGACACACAGCAGGGGAACAGCAGGCGTTACTGAACCCCACAAACACATCAGCGATTGTTTTCATCTGTGCATCTAACACTTCTGAGCAGCAACTGGCGGTGTTGAAGCCCAGGGTCAAGGAGGGTGTAGGCAGAGGCCTAGTATGAGATGTTTGAAGTTGAAGTTGTAGTTAGCAGCAGTAATTTTTGCCAGACACACAGCAGGGGAAAAGCAGGCGTTACTGAACCCCACAAACACATCAGCGATTGTTTTCATCTGTGCATCTAACACTTCTGAGCAGCAACTGGCGGTGTTGAAGCCCAGGGTCAAGGAGGGTGTAGGCATAAAATATTGAGTTATTGCCTTGTTACGTGGCCATTGCAAATGTATGTACTTGAAACAAGAATAAATGAAGTTTTACTAGGACAATAAAATTATGAATTTCAATTCCAAGAATAGAAAAAGATTTATACTTGAGAGTCCTCTGTGGTTGATACCGTTTAATGGCTAACTGAAAATATGGTAACAAATTCCAAGCTTTCGAGACTACTCAGGTCTCTTCATCAGGCTAGACTAAAACAAAAAATGAAGAATCACATATTTCTACACACAACAGGACTCAGGAATAGGTAAGACAAGTGAGGGAGGGACAAGTGAGGGGAGACCGGCCAAAAAATGAGAACAAGGATGAATTATCAGCGCCACACAATAAGAGAAAAAATAATGGATTTACCTGTGGCAAAACACTTTTGTATGCCCGGTCATAGCATGATGGATATGGAATTACTGGTATTAAAATATAACTTCAAATATGAGAAAGATACAAAGGTTTCAGAATATAAGCTCATCATGACCTTTGACACTGTTAGTGATGGAATGAATAGATCACACGGATTTATGTCATTCTATATCAATTAAGGAATCTGCGTCTCTGCCCTACCAGGGGCATGAAAACACAAAACCAGACCCCAATCAGAGGGCAATAAAACTTTCTATCCTTATCTAGGAACTGTTCCAATATTTATGTTCATCCCTCTGTGATAATGACAGTTCTGCTACACGTCACTTACTTGTCTTACCTATTGCACTATTCCTGTGTCCTGTTGTGTATAGAAATATGTGATGCTTCATTTTTTGTTTTAGTCTTTGCCTGATGAAGAGACGTGAGTAGCCTCGAAAGCTTGCAATTTGTTACCATCTTTTCAGTTATCCATTCAAAGGTATCAACCACTGCGGACTCTCAAGTCTAAATATTTTTCTATCTACTGGCTAACACGGTACGAAGATACACATGTTTCCTAACTTCAAGAATAAAAATAAAGACACTGCAAATATAAACGCATATATGCACATGCCAACAAGAAATGGAACAACACACCACCCAAAAAATTGGTTACAAAATATAGTGTTGTAAATTTAAGAATAAAAGTCCATTTTTGTATTTATGAATAATGCTTAAGGAACGCTATGTTAAACCATAACATAGTGAAGACAATGGATTTTGTAATAGTCACTCATCATCATCATCATTGCAATTTAGATGTGACAGTCACAGACATTTCAATTATTTAAGTTAATAAAATCGTTACTTTGTACAGCATGTATGACATGTCCAGCATGGACTCATCAATGTGATGACACAATAATGTACAATAAAAAATAACCATTTAAAAAAACATAATGCATTGTCACAATTTAAGTGTGTGCCTGCAAGTGTAGGTGAAACAAAGGCTACGGATAGCAAAGGTATATTCTATGTCTGTATCAGACAGTGGACAGCCTCTGATGGGTAATGGCGATGTTATACTGTACGTCAATAAAGTCTGCGGCTGCAATCATGCATTTTTTGCTTGTACAGTGTTGAAGAGGGTAAAAGCATGTCTGGTTGCGCAAGGCTTTATCCGTCAACACTACCTTCCTACTGTCACGCGTAGGGTAGGGTAGCGTGTTCAATTAGATGACTCTATAAAATGTGACGTTACGCAGCGTTATTGCGCCCTAGGGACGCCAAAATACGACAGCAGTAATCATTTACTGTCTAATACTCCACCTATGACCAACAAAAAAAGACCGTTCCCTCTTTAACAATATACAAGACTAACAAGCATAATGGTTGACGCTGACTTTATTGAGGTACAGTATTACATCGACATTGTCCATGAGTAACTATGCACTGTGATACCTATATACCATTATTATTTTATATCTGTTGTGGTTGTTTCAACAGTAGTGTTGAGCATTCCGATACCGCAAGTATCGGGTATCGGCCGATATTCGCGTTATCGGAATTCCGATACTTAATTCCGATACTTTTTCCATATCGTATACCGGAATCGGAAGTTCCCATAATTCTTTGGAGGCAATGTGATTTTAGTCAGCCAATGAGGAATCCTACGAAGTGTGGGCACATCCTGTAATGCTGCGGTCATCTTAACTAATGGCATGGCTGTGATTGGCTGCTGAAATGATGTCAGAATGCACTATAAAAGGCGCCGCCGCCATTTTAGCGTCACTGTGCTGTGAACTCAGTAAGGGACAGAACGCTACTCTGCTCACTCTGAGGGACAGTTAGATATTGCGATTTTGTGTACTACTGTGCTTGAGGCAGGCTAGTTTACCAACCGCTGTGTAAGCTTCATTTTGCCAGTGTTGTTTTAACAGCTCTGTGCAAGGTGTGTGTGTGTGACAGTGCAGGTGACGCTGCAGTTTGCTCTGCATCCACCGCTGTTTGTAGGCATCTGCACGTGTCACTGACTCTTTTTTTTTTTTTTTTTTTTTTTATTTTGTGGAATTGGTGCAGCTCCATTATATTAGAAAAAAAAAAAAATCTATTAGTGTGACGTGCTTCCATCCGTATACAATACATTGGTTGCAACACTATAGAATACACAAAGGAGCTTTCACAGATTGTGGACAGTTGTGTTTCAGTGTTCACTTGAGTCTGTGTTTTTTACTTTTTTTAGTGCAGATCACGCTCCAGTTACATGTTTAAGCACTGCTGCTTGTACTCTGCTGAGCGTGTCTCAGTGGCTCATCCTTTTCATTTATCTCCAATTGGTTCTGCTACATTCCATTTAAAATAAATCTAATCTATTAGACTAATAGATTAGATTTATTTTAAATGGAATGTAGCAGAACCAATTGGAGATAAATGAAAAGGATGAGCCACTGAGACACGCTCAGCAGAGTACAAGCAGCAGTGCTTGAACAAGTAACTGGAGCGTGATCTGCACTCAAAAAAGTAAAAAACACAGACTCAAGTGAACACTGAAACACAACTGTCCACAATGTGTGAAAAGCTCCTTTCTGTACTTCTATAGTGTTTGCAACCAATGTATTGTATACGGATGGAAGCGCGTCACACTAATAGTATTAGTGTGACGCGCTTCCATCCGTATACAATACATTGGTTGCAAACACTATAGAAGTACAGAAAGGAGCTTTTCACAGATTGTGGACAGTTGTGTTTCAGTGTTCACTTCAGTCTGTGTTTTTTACTTTTTTGAGTGCAGATCACGCTCCAGTTACATGTTCAAGCACTGCTGCTTGTACTCTGCTGAGCGTGTCTCAGTGGCTCATCCTTTCATTTATCTCCAATTGGTTCTGCTACATTCCATTTAAAATAAATCTAATCTATTAGTGTGACGCGCTTCCATCCGTATACAATACATTGGTTGCAAACACTATAGAAGTACAGAAAGGAGCTTTTCACAGATTGTGGACAGTTGTGTTTCAGTGTTCACTTCAGTCTGTGTTTTTTTACTTTTTTTAGTGCAGATCACGCTCCAGTTACATGTTCAAGCACTGCTGCTTGTACTCTGCTGAGCGTGTCTCAGTGGCTCATCCTTTTCATTTATCTCCAATTGGTTCTGCTACATTCCATTTAAAATAAATCTAATCTATTAGTGTGACGCGCTTCCATCCGTATACAATACATTGGTTGCAAACACTATAGAAGTACAGAAAGGAGCTTTTCACAGATTGTGGACAGTTGTGTTTCAGTGTTCACTTCAGTCTGTGTTTTTTACTTTTTTTAGTGCAGATCACGCTCCAGTTACATGTTCAAGCACTGCTGCTTGTACTCTGCTGAGCGTGTCTCAGTGGCTCATCCTTTTCATTTATCTCCAATTGGTTCTGCTACATTCCATTTAAAATAAATCTAATCTATTAGTGTGACGCGCTTCCATCCGTATACAATACATTGGTTGCAAACACTATAGAAGTACAGAAAGGAGCTTTTCACAGATTGTGGACAGTTGTGTTTCAGTGTTCACTTCAGTCTGTGTTTTTACTTTTTTGAGTGCAGATCACGCTCCAGTTACATGTTCAAGCACTGCTGCTTGTACTCTGCTGAGCGTGTCTCAGTGGCTCATCCTTTTCATTTATCTCCAATTGGTTCTGCTACATTCCATTTAAAATAAATCTAATCTATTAGTGTGACGCGCTTCCATCCGTATACAATACATTGGTTGCAAACACTATAGAAGTACAGAAAGGAGCTTTTCACAGATTGTGGACAGTTGTGTTTCAGTGTTCACTTCAGTCTGTGTTTTTTACTTTTTTGAGTGCAGATCACGCTCCAGTTACATGTTCAAGCACTGCTGCTTGTACTCTGCTGAGCGTGTCTCAGTGGCTCATCCTTTTCATTTATCTCCAATTGGTTCTGCTACATTCCATTTAAAAATAAATCTAATCTATTAGTGTGACGCGCTTCCATCCGTATACAATACATTGGTTGCAAACAATATAGAAGTACACAAACGGGCCTTTCACAGCTACTGAACATGGGTTTTTAATTTTTAAGTAAAATATGTATTTTTTCAAATGACACAAATATAAGTAATGTTGAAGAGGAATAGTCCTACATCCATTGTTTGCACAATATTACAGGTGTACATCATGTCCCTTAATCAACAATGTATTATTATATTTACTTGTATGCTTTTATTTAAAAGCCAAGAACACAGAAGGATAACCTTCGCACTGCAGCTGTTGTCAAAGTTCAACCCACATTATGCACTTCCAACATTGCAGCATTTGAGGCATGATGTGAGTTGGATTGGTCAAAGTTATGGAGTGAGAAGGTTCACCATCAGTACCCTATAGCATAAGTATGCTTTTGTGTTAGCATTTGTGTTAGACATGTGGATATCTGCCATAATATGTCACAATTATTTAGTTACAGATTTGTTACCAACACTAATCATTGAATGGTTTTAAATTTGACGTTTCACTTGTTTACAGCTTAGAAATAAGGGTGTAGCCTGATATCTATGTGTAGCACTAGCCACTTTAACATGTCATGTTTTTTTAAACATGTGTAGCTAGGTAGCAGTAATTTTTGCCGGACACACAGCAGGGGAACAGCAGGCGTTACTGAACCCCACTATTACTATAGCTTGTGTATTGGTCTGTGGACACGACACTTCTGAGCAGCAACTGGCAGTGGTTGTAGCCCAGGGAGTATAGCTCAGGTGGTAGAAAGATGAACATAAACAGGAGACATGGAAAACGTTGTCAACAGTTAGTTAATCTGAAACCGGACAGGCAAATTCAGGCGAGATCCATGCCTAGTTCATTTTCAGAAAGTAAGCCGTTTCTACATTATCGTAGGATAGTGGCATGCAACGGTCTGTTAGTACACCACCTGCAGCAGTAAAGACGCGCTCCGATATACACTGGCAGCAGATCAAGCCAGCACCTCAATGCATACTGGCTAAGCTCTGGCCATGTATCCAGCTTAGAGACACAAAACTTGAATGGGGAAGAGCCATCTGAGAGTACACTGAGAGGGCAAGACATGTAGTCTGTAACATCTTACGGAAATGTTGCCTCCTCGCTGATGGAGCCGTCTCGGATGGTGTAAGACATTGGTGGCGCTGCCACAAAACTTCGACACATTTGGAACATACTGTTCTTGCCCTGTGCAGAGGCGCTGCTTGTGCTCCCTCTTGTTGCAGAGCTGTCTCCACTGCCTCGACGCACAGAGCTGCTTTGTAAATCAGTAGCAGCAGCAGTGCTCTCGGCTGGAATGGAGAACATTATGGATTGCACCAGTGTGTCTTGGTACTTCCGCATTTTACGCTCCCGGTTCAACGGTGTGATGAGGCTTTGTAAGTTGTCCCGGTAGCGTAGGGGTCTAGGAGGGTGTACACCCAATATCAGACGTGGTGTGAATGTGTTCGATGCGGCGGTCGTTTCTCAGCCACTGCAGCATGAAATCAACCATGTGCTGCAGACTCCCAACTGGCCAAGAAACGTTGTCCCCTGCAAGAGGCGTCATCTCCGCCTGCTGTGCATCACCCCACCCTTGGTCTACATACTGACTGAGCATTGTCTACCTCCTCTGGAGCGATGTCTTCCTCCTCCATTGACTCCTCCTCACAAAGTCCTTCAAATACATATAAATTTACAAAATTTAAAACTCAAAATTAAAAACTTTGTATCATAATTCTGTAACATCAGTTTTATGGAAACACAATAGCATTACAAAAGGATAGACAAAAAATGTACAGTTATGTGCTTTGTAAATACATTAAAAGTTTGTAATGGTTATGAAAATATAGACAGCGACTCTGGAGGTTCAATTGTTGATACAGCATGGTACTTTGAAAGTCCTCCAGCCCTTTGTGGGGAACCACGTTGCGCTGACTGTCCAGAAGGTGATGGAATTTGTGACTCCTCATCCTCCACCTCATGCCTTAGTGCTTGCAGTGTTTTTTGAAGCAGGCAGATAAGGGGGACAGTCAGGCTGACTAGTGCATCATCTGCACTCGCCATCCGCGTTTGACTCATCAAACGCACGCAAAACGTGGCAGATATCCTTCATAGAGTTATTCGCCACTCATTACACTGGCAGTGGCTGCCCATTCATTATAGGATCCAATTCTAATTACTGGTTCTCACCAACATAGCTCTCCACAGCGCAGCACCCCCTACATCTCCTCCCTTATTTATTATTTATCGCCTAACCGACTGCTGCACTCTGCAAACGACCTTCGACTAACCTCTGCACTAATCCGTACCTCCCACTCCCAACTCCAAGACTTCACCCGCGCTGCGCCAATCCTCTGGAATGTCTACCCCAACAAATTAGGACTATCCGCAATTTGGATGGTTTCAGGCGCTCCCTCAAAACACATTTGTTCACAGTGGCCTATCACATTCACTTAATCAAAGTCATTCTATGTGTAATTCTGTGTGTGTAGCCCATTCACTATCTCCATGCATCCCTCACTTCCTTAAAATGGCTGGACCATCATTGTAAAAACACCATTGTATATAAACACCTGTACTTTGTATCTCCACACCTCATTGTAAAATTGTAAGCTTTCACCAGCAGGGGGGGCTGATTTTGCTTTAATTATTGTATTGTTAACGTTTGTTACTTATGACTCGTGTTTTGAAACTGTTAAACTGTAAAGCGCTGCGGAATATTATGGCGCTATATAAATAAATAATATTATTATTCTTATTATAGAGGCCCACTCAGTAGTGGTGAAGTGTGAACGCCGCAAATTGCGAGTTGACTGCGCCTGATGCAGCTGATACTCCATTACTGTTGGCTGCTGCTCACACAACCGCTCCAACATTATGTAACGAGGAATTCCACCTGGGGGTACGTCACATATAAATGCGATGTTCATGAAGGTGAAATCTGCGTTACAGAGCTGCAATCAGCGATCTGGCCATGCTGGAACGTCGCAAGTGAGCGCACTCTAGGGGACCTTGTGCAGCAGTGCATCAAGATCCCGGGTAGTCCCTCAAAAAACTCTGCACGACCAAGTTGGGCACATATGACAGACATGGTATGTGAGTGAGGTTGCCAAGGCCCAGAGCTGACACCAGATTTCGGCCATTGTCACACACTACCAAGCCTGCCTGTAGATTCTCTTCCAAAAACCACCGTCGCTCTCCTGCTTTATGGCATTACAGAGCTCCTGCGCTGTGTGGCTAAGATTCCCCATGGAAATTAATTTCAGGATGGCCTGTTGGACATTTGGACACGGCATGTGCTCATATCGGTCGCAACAGGTAAACGTTCACGGGTCATTGGAGGTAGACCGTGACGGGTCCTGCAGCGATGATTCTGAGGAACTGGGAATAGGAGGAGGAATCAATGTGTACAGACTTGATTCCTGCAATCCTTGGAGTTGGCAGAACACGTACAGCGCCACTCGCAAGATCAGTACCCGGCTGCACAACATTGACCCAATGGGCAGTGAGGGAAAGGTATTGTCCCTGCCATGGGTGTTAGAACCCTCCCCCTTTGTATTAGGTTTTGTTTCAGTTTGCTGGTCACATGTCCTTATTTTCCCTATTTAGTCTGGGCACCCGCCCTTCAGCCTTTGTCTGACTTCATTGTATACTCTATTGTTAACTAGCGGGTGCTTAGGTCCATAATCTGGTGAGTTTGAGCTTGATGTTAGGACACAAAGTATAGTATTTTTTCTGTTTAATTAATCCATGTACAATTTATGTTAGGACTCGAGGTGTCCACCTTTTTCTTCCATTCCCTAGAACTTGTAGGATTACTCCCTCGGCAACTATAGGTCTTCGTTCACAGCTAGAAAGAGGACTTTAGCGGGTCTAGGTCCCGCAGTGTCAGTTCCCCCCGTTACAATCGTAGGGATACAGCTTAGTTGGTAATTGTAGGGACAGAATCCCTTCTTTCCTTACTGGTTGGAGCAGATCATAACAATGGTACTGAGTCCACGCATCGGATGGCATTGGACCTTGCTACTGAGGCTTTTAGTAGCGCAGTTTAAATTTTTTCCCTCAACTTGCTATTGCAAGACCAGGGACGGCTTGCTGCGAAATGAAATCGCTTGGCACAACGTAGGTGGGATTGACA
>JARQOD010006366.1:0-43247 GCA_033576555.1 Oophaga sylvatica
AGGGTTCAGGGACTGATAGGAGACAGGGTTAGGCTGGAGACTTGGACCTCTGAACCATTATCAGTACCTCCAAGGTGAGGGATTAGTTAGGACCCCAGTTTAGGGTCAGGTTAGACCCCCGGTCCTCCTCTTTCCTGTGACAGTGTATCAAGTCCTCAAGATTAACCCTGAGTTCAACGGATATCGTGTCAGGTAAATCTATTCTATATTTACATGCTGATGTTGCTAATCTATATGTTGTATAGAGTGTTGTTCTTTTAAGAATAGTTTACTGACATCGTACACATATCATAAGACCGCGTGACATTATGCTAGAGTTGGGGTTAGGCTAGAGTTAGGCGAGCGTTAGGTTTGGGTTAGGCTAGGTTCACATTGCGTTAGGGCATCCGTTTAACGGATCCATTAAGCGGATGCGCTAACGCTGATGTCATTTTTTACATCTTTTTAACCCCTAGAGCTAACGTATGAGCTAACGCATGGTAGCATTTTGTTACCATGCGTTAGCCATACAGGTCTATGCACAGCGAACGCGTCCGTTCCCTGTGCGTTACACCTAACACACCCCAAAACGCTGTAGACCACGTTCGAGGGTGCGTCACAAAGTAATGCATCATCGCTAACACATGCCGAATTTGGCATGTGTTAGGATGCGTTGCTATAATGGCGGCCAATGGGTGCGTTAAAGCATCTGTTACATAGCATTAGTGCCGCTATGTAATGGATGCGTTAAACGGATGGCACTACTCGAGTTTTCATCAGGGTCGCTCGAGCAACCAGGATACTTGGTGCATACCATCCGGAGCACCTTGATGCAAACTCGAGTAGCGAGCACTTGCCCTCAACAAAAACCTAATGAAATCAAATTCTGTGTAGTACCTTTGTGTTAAAAGTCTTCACTATACTTCTAAAATACCCCTAGATAAAATCATTGAGGGGTGTAGTTTCCAAAATGGGGTCACTTGTGTGAGATTTCCACTGTTTAGGCACATCAGGGGCTCTCCAAACGCAACATGGCGTCCGCTCTCGATTCCAGCCACTTTTGTGTTCGAAAAGTCAAACGGTGCTCCTTCCCTTCTGAGCCCTGCCGTGTGCCCAAACAGCAGTTTTCCCCCACATATGGGGTATCAGTGTTCTCAGAAGAAATTGCACAACAAATTTTGTGGTCCATTTTCTCCTGTTACCATTGTGAAAGTAAAAAATGTGTGGCTATAGCTAAATTTTTGCAAAAAAAATAAAATGTTTATTTTTTCCTTTCACATTACAAGAATTCCTATGAAGAACCTGAAGTGTTAATAAACTTCTTGAATGTGGTTTTCATGACTTTGAGGGGTGAAGTTTTTAGAATGGTGTAACTTTTGGGAATTTTCTGTAATATAGACCCATTGAATCACTTCAAATGTTATAAGGGTCCCTAAAAAAATGGTTTGGTAAATTTTGTTGTGAGAAATCGCTGTGACTTCAAATGTGAGGTGGTCCCTAAAATCGCTGGTCAACTTTTAACCCTTCTAACTTCCTAACAAAAAAAATATGTTTCAAACATTGTGCTGATGTAAAGTAGACATGTTGGAAATGTCATTTATTAATTATTTTATGTGGTATAACTTTCTGATTTAAGGGCGTACAAATTTAAAGTTTGAAAATTGTGAAATTTTCAAATTTGTCAATTTTTTTATATTTTCATAAATATATGCAAATCATATCGACCAAAATTTATCACTAACATGAAGTACAATATGTCTTGAGAAAACAGTGTCAGAATCAGTGGGATCGATTGAAGCATTCCAGAGTTATTACCACATAAATTGACACTGGCCAGATTTTTAAAATTTAGCCTGGTCATTAAGGTTCAAATTAGCTCTGGCACTAAGAGGTTAAGTTGCTATTGTTTGATCAGTTCAGTGCAAACAGAAACTTTTACATTTTTCTAATAAACCCAATTTGATTGGGGGTAAATAAATTTGATTTCAACTGTTTTAATATTGAGTTTTTACCATGACTTTCAGGTCATTCCTGGTGTCATATTATTTTTGAGATAGATTAGGTTGTAGGTGTAATGGTACGACCAATAATAGATTCCCCACGTTGTAAAAGGCACAAATACAGAGATATGACACAGCAGTAAAACTTTGTTAGTTTGAGACTGGTAAATTAAAATACCTACTAATTCAGCATTTAAAGAGTGGCTTTGCAAAGACAACCTACAAGCCTATAGGGCAAATAGATGCCATAGAGAAGTGTCTGCTTGACACAAATTGTCCATGTAATACATGGACAGCCATTTATCTGAATGGCCACCATGCAATGCATTTCTCTGTAGCAAGAGTGGACAATTCATTTCCCCAAAGGGCCACATGAGAGACTGTGACATTTGTTGAGGGCCAAACCAACGGGCCAAACTTAATTCTGCCTCTCACACAGTATGATGTCTCCATACAGCTCCCCACAGAATATGATGTCCCCACACAGACTCATACACAGTATGTTGTTCCCACACAGCCTTAAGAACTGTATGATCTCCCCACCAACTACCCAAATCAGTATGATTTCCCCCACACATTATGATGTTCCCACACAGCCCCTCAAACACTAAGATGCCCCTTCTTTGCATCAAACAGAATTATGTCTCCACAATGTCCCACACATAGTATGATGTCACCTCAAAAGCCATCCACAGAGTATGATGTCCCCACAAAGCCATCCACATAGTATGATGTCACCACAAAGCCATCCACAGAGTATGATGTCGCCACAAAGCCATCTACAGAGTATGATGTCTCCACAATGTCCCACATATAGTATGATGTCACCACAAAGCCATCCACAGAGTATGATGTCCCCACAAAGACATCCACATAGTATGATGTCACCACGAAGCCATCCACAGAGTATGATGTCCCCACAAAGCCATCCACAGAGTATGATGTCCCCACAAAGCCATCCACATAGTATGATGTCACCACAAAGCCATCCACAGAGTATGATGTCCCCACAAAGCCATCCACAGAGTATGATGTCCCCACAAAGCCATCCACATAGTATGATGTCACCACAAAGCCATCCACAGAGTATGATGTCGCCACAAAGTCATCCACAGAGTATGATGTCTCCACAATGTTCCACACAATAGTATGATGTCACCACAAAGCCATCCACAGAGTATGATGTCCCCACAAAGCCATCCACATAATATGATGTCACCACAAAGCCATCCACAGAGTATGATGTCGCCACAAAGCCATCCACATAGTATGATGTCACCACAAAGCCATCCACAGAGTATGATGTCCCCACAAATTATAATGTGCCCCCTACACAATGTGATGTCCCCATACAGCCTCTCAGACAGTATGATCTCCAAACAAAGTGCCCAATATGATATCTCCCACACATTATTCTAATAGTATGATGTCCCAGTGTTTCCATCCCTTTGGCTGTCCCAGTCCATGAAACGCACAGTAACAGCCATTGGGCCACATGTGATCACAGGCTACACTTTGCCCTGGTCTGCTCTGGAGTGATTTATGCAAATGAAAAGTCTAGGTGTGAACAGCTTTCGAAAAATCAGCTAGTCACTGATGCAACTTCAATATTAAAAGGGTTTGTCCGTGGCAAATTAGCAGGTCTACATTTACTGTATATCTAACTGGCAATACCTAGTCATTCTATAAAATCCCATGGTGCTTCCATATTTGCATAACATATTTGTTTACAGCTCATGGCCTTGTAGCTGGAACGTGAAAACACCTACAAAGGAATGCACGCAGGGTGTTCCCATTGTATCTTGGCACACCCAGATTTTTTATTTTGACTGACTCCATATACTAATGGTATAGGGCTCTGCGAATGAAATTGAAAGAATATCAAGTGTATGATGACATACAGGGGCTTCTCACAAAATTAGAATATCATCAAAAAGTTAATGTATTTCAGTTCTTCAATAGAAAAAGTGAATCTCATATATTATATAGAGTCATTACAGAGTGATCTATTTCAAGTGTTTATTTGTGCTATTGTTGATGATTATGACTTACAGCCAATGAAAACCCAAGTCATTATCTCAGTAAATTAGAATACTTTATAACACCAGCTTGATAAGTGATTATGAAATCTGAAATGTTGTCCTACTGAAATGTAACATAGTAACATAGTTATTAAGGTTGAAGGAAGACTTTAAGTCCATCTAGTTCAACCCATATCCTATCCTAACCTGCCCTAACATGTTGATCCAGAGGAAGGCAACATGTATGTTCAGTAAATGCACTCAATACTTGGTCGGGGCTCCTTTTGCATCAATTACTGCATCAATGCGGTGTGACATGGAGGCGATCAGCCTGTGGCACTGCTGAGGAGTTATGGAAGCCCAGGTTGCTCTGATAGCAGCCTTCAGCTCGTCTGCATTGTTGGGTCTGGTGTCTCTCCTCTTCCTCTTGACAAAACCCCATAGATTCTCTATGGGGTTAAGGTCAGGCGAGTTTGCTGCCAATCAAGCACAGTGATACTGTTGCTTGTAAACCAGCTATTGGTACTTTTGGCAGTGTGGATGAGTCGCCCTCCTGAGCAATGGGAACTCGGATCTGAGCCTATAGACTACAATGGGGGGGATGTCACGGCGACACAGCTCAGTCCGTGGCTCTGGTGCTCATCCTTTAAAGGGAATCTGTCACCCTAAATTGGCGGGATATTTAAATGATGGTAGTCAGGTCAGATGGGCGGTGTTTTGGGTACTTGCCTTAACATGTTGTTCGCCGCTGTCTCCATTATTTATGGGAATTGTAGTCGTTGCCCTCCATATAACGCGCCTGTGCATTGTAATCTGCAGGCAAAGCATACTGCGCGTGTGCAATTCAAGATTGCAATGTGCAGGTGCGTTATATGGAGGGCAAAGACTACAATTCCAGAAATAATGGAGACAGCGGTGAACAGCATGTTAAGGCAAGTACCCAAAACACCGCCCATCTGACCTGACTGCCATCATTTAAATATCCCGCCAATTTAGGGTGACAGATTCCCTTTAATGTGGGATATTTACAGGTGAATGGAATATTGGAATGGGGATTCGTGACGCCACCTGTGGTGCCTGGTCAGGGTGACCAGCGCTGCTTTGCAGATCCGCTGAAGGGTTGGTATTGGGCAGCAAGGTGTTAAGCCTTCCACAGGCAATGCTGGGTCCTTCAGGGTAGATAGAATGTAAGGGTGCAGGATGGAGAAGGATCCGACGGTAGGAGTAATAAGATGGACACACACACATAAGTCTCTTTCTGTACCTTTACTGAAGATGTTGCAGGCACTCCCCGGAGCACTGTAGGGTGAAGGGTGCACATGCAGTTTCCTCCACTGAGTAGGTGTGTGGCCTCCTGTTCCTTGTCTTTCTTGTGATAAAGTCCTGGCCCGCTTGTAGCTGAACCTAACTTGGTCTAAGTCCTGCACCTGGCTGACCTTGTGATTGGGCCTTCTTTGGAAGTACACAGTCTCCACTTGCAGGTACCTGCTTGCTGGACTTCGTTCCCCTGGCCCGGTTACGTATCAGCTCTGTGGTACTCCTGGGACTTATAGTCCTCCATGAACTCTGGTGTTCTCCTAATTGTTCGTGGAGATCCCTATAGGCTCGGACCCGGTGTCCGGTTGAATTATTGGAATGAACTGTTTAGGCTCCTATATCCCTCACTTGCTCCACTCGCCTTCGGCCTACCCGGGCCCTCACACGATCACACACTGGCAGTTGGTGGGCTGCCTCTTCACCGCTCTAAGCGTCGGCACGCTTTCTCACTGAGCTGCACTCACTTGTTTCAGCTCTGGCTAGGCTGGAGTGGTTTCCGTTCCACTTTTACTAACCTCCACTCTGTTGAACTGAATGGCTCTGCAGCCTCTTTCTTCAGCACTCTCTGAGGAGACTAAACTTTCTACTCTACTCTCTTGTCTCCGTGTTCACACTCCTTTTATAAGACTAAACAGCTCCCTCTGGTGGTCTTAGGATGGGCGAAGATGTGTGAATGTATATAATGACCTCTAGTGGTGTATTCCTTCAGTGCACCCTTCTGGGAGATATGAATCCAGTCGCAGCTGGGCTCCACATTTCCCCCTAGTAGAACTCAGCACTCCGGGGCTGAAATACAAAACAAAGAACAATAAAATATTGTATAATTAACTCTTCCCTTACGGGAAGTAAGGCACTCTTGAACTGTTGCATAACAATGAGGAAATGAGCAACCATAAAAGTCCCAGTCTCTTTTGGAAGAAGGATGCTCAAAAGGTAGGAGGAACAAGTAAAAATAATGTACATTCCACTAGTTTCAATATCAAAAAGGAAAACAGATTAATAGATAACGGTATATCAAGGCATAATATAAACAACAATATATACATTTATATACAGTGATTCTAGACAATTATTTACATTTGTTAGGTCTTACTCTCTGTACCTAACAGGTAATTGCCCCCTTGTTATGCGTACTGACCTACGTGGTGTAGCGGTAGATGAGGTGTCAGTTAACCTGTTTGTCCTGCGTGCAGGTAGGTTGTAGTACTGCCTTAACCTCTCTATGGATCTGGCAAGTATACTTCCAGCTGGGTGAACCGGTTCTGTCTCAACAGGGGATCCTTCTTCCTGAGATTCAGCTTCTTGAGAATCTGCTTTTTGGGGACTCCACTGGAGCAGGTTCCTCTGGAACTGACTCTACTGCAACAACCGGTGCAACTGGATGTAGGGGTTCTCCTTGTGGTTAATAGAATTGGAGTACGGGAATGATTACAGCTTCTCCAATTCTGGGCCAATCCGCGGGGAAATCTCCTAAGTCTGTATGTATGACTGCTTCATCACGCTCTTCTTTATTGACAACAGATTCTTCCTCCTGAAGCTTTAACGGATCCGGACACAACTTTAGGTGATCTCTGGATACAGTTGTAGTCGTTCTTCCTCCATCTTTGCTAATTATACACGTTTTCTTGTTGTCAAACCTCGAATTCTGTACAACGTAGGGCTCTCTTTCCCATTGATCATCGAGTTTGTGTATCCTCCTCTTTCTTTTCAGCACGACTTCACCAGGTGCGAAAGGTTCAGCTGGCGCACTTTTGTTGTAGTGATCTTCTTGTTTGTCCCTTACTCGATTGAGACTATCTTCAACGCAGGCCTGTACTTTTCTGTACTGTTAACGTCTGTTTGTGTCCCAGTCTTCAGTAGTTACATCTGCTTCTGGCTCTACAACACCAAGCTCCAGATCCATGGGCAGCTTTCCTGGTCTTGCCCGCATGAGGTAGGCTGGGGTGCAATTGGTGGAACTCACAGGTATGTGATTGTACAGATCTACCAGATCAGGTAGTAGGTCTGGCCACCGATTTCTCTCTTCAAGTGGTACAGTCTTCAACAGGTCAATGACGATGTGATTCATCTTTTCACAGAGACCATTGGTTTGGGGGTGGTACGGTGTGGTTCTTATCTTCTTACACCCGTACAAGTGACAGAACTCTTTGAACAATTCGGCCTCGAAGGCTGGGCCTTGGTCAGTTAGCACCTGCTCAGGGTATCCGTGTGGTCTGCAGAAATACGCTTGAAACGTCTTTGCTGCTGTCTCTGCCGTCAGATCTTTGACAGGGGCGACCACCAGCAACCTGGAGTAGTGATCCACCATGGTCAGGGCATAGGAGTATCCTGACCGGCTGGGTGACAACTTGACATGGTCCAGGGCCACGATATCCAAGGGACGAGTCGTCTTGATGGGTTGCAGGGGTGCCTTCTGACTGCTGTAGTCTTTTCTTCTGAGGCCACAGGGTCCACAGTTCTGGCACCACCTCTCAATGGAGCTGCGCATTCCCACCCAGTAGAAATGACACTTCAACAGGGTCTCCAGCTTCTTCCAGCCAAAGTGCCCCGCTTGATCGTGGTAGGCTTCCAACACCATCTGGATGTCTGCTCTGGGGACAACTAACTGCCATACCATCTAATGGGTCTTTGGATTGACGTACCTCCGGCACAGCTTCTCACGGTAGATAAACAGCCGGCTTCTCTCATTCCACAGCTGCTTTGCTTGCGGAGATGCATCCTGCTCCAAGGAGGAACCTTCCTGAGTTATCAGCTCCTTGATATGGCTGACAACTGGATCACTGTCCTGAGTCTCCTTCCAGCTGTGGTGAGGGAAAGGATTTAACGTCTTACCACGCGGCCTCCTGCAGGCTTGTTGTTCGTGGATCATCCCATTCCTGTGAAAGGCAGGTAGTTCAATCTCTTCCAGGTGATCCACTTCTTCTTCTGTGTCAGACTCATGAGGCATTCTGGATAGGGCATCAGCGTTGGCATTCTTGCGGCCCGCTCGGTTCTTGATTGTGAATTGGTAGTTTGACAGCCGAGCCATCCAGCGTTGTTCCATGGCTCCCAGCTTAGCTGTTTCAAGATGCGTCAAGGGGTTATTATCAGTGTAAGCAATGAACTTTCTGGAGGCTAGGTAGTGCTTAAACCTCTCCGTGATGGCCCAGACCAGTGCCAGGAACTCCAACTTGAAGCTGCTATAGTTCTCTGGGTTCCTCTCGGTCGGGCGGAGCTTCCTGCTTGCATAGGCGATGACTTTCTCCAGGCCATTTTGCTTCTGACTGAGGACTGCTCCCAATCCTTCACTGCTGGCATCAGTATACAGCAGGAACGGTTGGCTGTAGTCAGGGTATGCTAGGATCTTGTCACCTGTCAGGATGTCCTTCATTTCCTTAAATGCTTCAGCCTGTTCTTTACCCCAGCGGAATGGAGAATTCCTGCTCTTGAGGGACTGTCCCACCAGGAGGTCTTGCAGAGGTGCTGCTTTCTTGGTGTAGTCCTTTACAAACCTCCGGTAGTATCCTGTCAGTCCCAGGAACTGTCGCACCTCCTTGAGGTTCTTCGGTTCCGGCCATTTCTGAATGGCGGTGACCTTCTCGGGGTCTGGCGCAACTCCTTCTGAGCTGACAATATGTCACAGATACTGTACCTTTTGTTTGAGCAGATGGCACTTTGAAGGCTTCAGTTTCATCCCATACTTGGACAGTGACTCGAATATCTCCGGCAGGTGCTTCAAATGATCTTCATACGTCTTGGAGTACACGATTACGTCGTCCAGGTACAGTAACACAGTTTCGAAGTTGAGATGTCCCAGGCAACTCTCCATCACTCTCTGGAACGTTCCAGGGGCACTGCTGAGTCCAAACGGCATTCTGTTAAACTCACAGAGTCCCATCGGGGTGGTGAAAGCCGTCTTCTCCCGATCCTCCTCAGCCACAGCTACTTGCAAGTACCCACTAGTGAGGTCAAGGGTGGAAAAGTAATTAGCAGTCTTTAATGCAGCTAGGGATTCCTCAATGCGTGGTAAAGGGTATGCATCTTTATGTGTAATGCGATTTACTTGTCTGTAATCTACACACATTCTCATGCTTCCATCCTTTTTCCTGACTAGGACTAGAGGTGCTGTTCAGGGACTACAACTATCCCTTATCACCCCTGCTTCCTTCATGTCACGCAACATCTCCTTGGCTTTCTGGTAGTGTGCTGGAGGTATAGGCCTGTACCATTCTTTAATGGGAGGATGATTGCCTGTGGGGATGTGATGTTGGACCCCTTTAATTTTTCCAAAGTCGAGTGGGTGTTTGCTGAATACCTGTGCGTACTCCTGAACTACTCGATATACTCCTTGTTTCTGGTGGGCTGGAGTGGTGTCCGTCCCAACATGGAGCTGTTGACACCAATCCTCCACCTTGGTGGTCGGGCTGTTATCCTCCACTGGTTGTGGGGAGGTTAAGGGCTCCGTCGTAGTGAATGGAGTTATTATCCACAGCATGTAACTTAGCAACAGTGGCATAACGTGGTAATTTGACTTCATCCTCTCCCCAGTTGAGAAGACGCACTGGCACCCTCCCATTATGTACCTCCACTACCCCTCTGGCAGTCAAGAGTGTAGGTCTGTGCTCTGAACAATGGGGCTCTACTACTGCTTGGTAGTTCTGTCCTCTCAGACCTATTGCTGCTCTACACCAAGTAAGCATTTCACTCATTGGGGGTATCACAATGGGGTTCGGGTCTGTTACCCGTACATTACCAATCTCACCACCGGTCAGTTTCACTTGCTGCTGGCACATCAGGGCCCGTATCTCCTTCTGGATCACTCCCTTTTGCTTTGGTCTGGCAACATCGGCGAGCTGTTAGAGTAAAAACACAACCTCCTCCAAACAGTTACTAATTATGTTAGAGCCTAAAACCACATTCAACCCATTTTCCTCATTAACAGTCTTCACTACAAGAAGTCCTTGATCCTTTAGCTCCACTCTCCCCACTTTTACGTCTACGTTTTTAGCCCCCAGTAAGTCAAGAGGGAGGCCGTTAGAGGCGTATACGGCAAAGTCAGGGTTTGTGGGTTGGAGACCGTCCATGGACCAGTATCTATTGTAGAGAACATCAGGTATGATGGTTACCTGTGATCCAGTGTCCAGCAGGGCAGGGATTGCGATCCCGTCCAGTATGATGGACAGGTATGGTCTTCCTCCCACAAACCTGCAGTTCCAGTCTGAGGGGCCTGAAGAGTCTATTCTTGGGTGTTGGCCCTCGGACCCAGGATTTGCTCGTTTAAAGGGTACCGACGTGATGGATGACCTTCTCTGTGGCAGCGGTAGCAGATGATCTCTCGGCGAGGATGATGCTGGTCTCGGGTACTTCCAGGGGGTGGCGTTGTCCTCCGGTGGGGCGATGTCCTCTTTCTTCTCCAGTTCATCCAAGGGACATCCTCTGGGCAGTCAGCTAGCAGGATCTTTCCTTCTTCTTCCGTCGACAGTTGCAGGGCACTCATTACAGTGGCCAGGTTTTTGGTCAGCTGGCGCATTTCTGAGCGCAGACAGTCCAGCTCAGTTGGGGGCGCCACCTGCGTTTTGGCTTCCGCAACCAGCTGGGAAAAGATGGATGCTGCTGGCTTTAGAGTGGCTTCACCCGGGTGACACTGGGTTGCCATCTCGGGCGTTTCCAGGGGTCGCAGTACTTTTATAGCCATATCCTTTAGGGCATCAAAGGTAGCGTCAGGATGATCCAAGGACCACCAGTGCACAGTTCTGCTTTCAGCTTGAGACCTCAGTCCCCGTACAAATTGTTCTTTTAACATTTTATTTTCATTGGTGACACTTATGGGGTTAACCTGTTTGAGAGCTCGCAGGGCCCCTGTAGTCGGTAGGCGTAGTCCCTAATGCTATCATCTGGTTTCTGGGAGCACTGGTAAAACCTCATCCGGAGATCTGTTTCAGTGCGGTCCTCAAAGATAGTCTGTAGGTTTAAGAAAATTGCAAGCACTGACTCCTGAGCTGCAGCTGACCAAGTCTCTACTTCTCTCTCTGCATCACCAGTCAATTGTCCCACTATCACTGCAGCTCTCTGCTTCTCTGACATAGGGTACATGTCCATTATACTGCATTTTTTGCGCTTGAACCCTGACAGGGTGTCTGGCTTGCCGCTGTACTGAGGGAGCCACTTTGCTTCAGGCATGTATGGCAGCATCAGCGGTACTATCGGGGCCACAGGACCAGGTGAGGGGCCAGCGTTTCCAACCTGCGCGGCAGCGCCGAGGGGTAAGTCATTGGGGCGGTCAGCCTGGGCCGCGCTGTCAGCTTGCTGCTGCGACATCTCTGCACCCCCCTAGTTAAACGTGGCCTACCTTCTCCTGTAGGCCGCAGCTTCCTCTTGTCACAGTTGTGAGAAGGACCTGCGTCGCCGGCTCTCTGACTTCAGAGCGTTCACTGAAGCTCTCCATAGGACCTGCCGCAGCGTCAGCGTTGGGGGCGTGTCCGGGACTCAGCGCGCTTTTGCAGGTAAGCCCACTAGTTCTTTCACACCGTGGCGCTGTAAATGGCGGGCAATGGTGGGCAAATGGCGGGAAATTCTCGCCACTATATGCGAAAGTCTTTTAGTGAGGCACACAGTACCCGGTGACAACGGGCACGAGTTACTCCGTTACTGCAGGGCACGACATCCTGTTCGTGACGCCAGAAAGAGATGAGTCATCCTCCAGAGCAATGGGAACTCGGATCTGAGCCTATAGACTACAATGGGGGGATGTCACGGTGACACAGCTCAGTCCGTGGCTCTGGTGCTCATCCTTTAATGTGGGATATTTACAGGTGAATGGAATATTGGAATGGGGATTCGTGACGCCACCTGTGGTGCCTGGTCAGGGTGACCAGCGCTGCTTTGCAGATTCGCTGAAGGGTTGGTATTGGGCAGCAAGGTGTTAAGCCTTCCACAGGCAAGGCTGGGTCCTTCAGGGTAGATAGAATGTAAGGGTGCAGGACAGAGGAGGATCCGACGGTAGGAGTAATAAAATGAACACACACACATAAGTCTCTTTCTGTACCTTTACTGAAGATGTTGCAGGCACTCCCCGGAGCACTGTAGGTTGAAGGGTGCACATCCAGTTTCCTCCACTGAGTAGGTGTGTGGCCTCCTGTTCCTTGTCTTTCTTGTGATAAAGTCCTGACCCGCTTATAGCTGAGCCTGTGTAGCCCAGCTGTGCCTGGAATCTTATTCCCCAGGGGGATGCACCAAAGGTAACACCCACAAGAGACCTGATATTCATTCACACAGCTTTACCAATCCCTAGAGCCACCAGAGGGAGCCCTTTCAGAGTATATAGGATGGTGAAGTCACAGCAGAGAGTCAGTCTAGCTGAGAACGAGACAGTCTAAGACCAGATTAGCCTGAGAGCTGAGAGAGTTCAGAACGAGTCTTGCTAGCCACCTCTGAGAGGAGTTGAGAGTTGCTGAGAGAACCTGAAGACTGCAGCTTTGAGCTTAGTTCAATGTGTGGAGGCTAGTACAAGTGGAGAAAGATAGCCACTTCAGCCTGGTCAGAACTGAGTCAACTGAGTGCAGTTCAGGGAGCAAGCGTGCCGACGCTTTGAGAGCGGTGAAGAGAGAGAGAAGAATCAGCCATCTTCTGCTAGTGTGCTTATGTTAAAGGTCGGAGTAGGACGAAAGGCGAGGGGAAGAGAAGAAGAGAGTAATAGAGGTTGAAACAGCATTGATAGCTTACCTCTACTCTGAATAACCGGACACCGGGTCCGAGCTTGCAAAAATCTACACGACTAGTAGGAGATACCGGAGACCCTGCGGGACTTCAAGTCGCAGGGGCCCACAAATGTTGATACGTAACAAGGGTCAGGAAGACAGGAGTCTGGGCAGGATCTGCCATTAGAGACACTGTTCTATCCTAGAGAAGGCCCCACCACAAAGTCAGCCGGGCATATAAGTGAAAACAGAGTTAGACTTCGTTATACACAGGTCAGAAACTCACACTACAGGAGTAAGGAGGCCCTACACCTACTCAGTGGGAATAACTGGACGTGCATCCTCCACCCTGCCAGCATCCCACCAGTAAAGGTACAGAAAGAAACTTTTGTGTGTGTCTGCCTTATTACTCCTGCGGCTGAACTCCCCTTCTCCGTCCTGCACCCCTATACCCCGTTTACCCTGAAGGACCCCAGCCTTGCCTGTGGAAGGCTTAACACCTTGCTGCCCAACACCAACCCTTCAGCGGATCTGCATAGCAGCGCTGGTCACACTGACCAGGTACCACAGGTGGCGTCACGAATTCCTACAAATACTTTAATCCCCTGTAAATACCCCCCTTTTAGTGAGCGCCCAGGGCCACGGACCGAGCTGTGCTACCCGTGACATCCCCCATTGAAGTGAACGAGCTCGGTGCCGAGTACCCCACAGGCCCTGGCGGGCGACGCATCTACTTGGCGTCATGAACAGGATTGTCGTGCCCTGCAGCAACGGATTGGTTGGTGCCCGTTGCCACCGGGTACTGTGTGCCTGAATTGGACTGTTTTTGTGCAAAAAGACTGTGGTTACTATTTTTGTGATTTTGCCGCCAATTGTCCGCCATTACCCGCCAAATTGCAGCGCTACGGCGCGAAGAGAAGGGAGCGTACCTGTAGAAAGCGCGATGAGTCCCGGACACGCCCCAACGCTGACGCGGCGGCAGGTCCTGTGAAGAGCTTCGGTGAACGTTCTGACGTCAGAGCGCCGGCGACACAGGTCCTTCTGACTACTGAAACCGGAGGAAGCTGCGGCCTACAGGAGAGGGTAGGCCACGCTTAACTAGGGGGGCGCAGACATGTCGCAGCAGCAAGCTGACAGCGCGGTCCAGGCCGACCACCCCAATGACTTACCCACCGGCGCTGCCGCGCAGGATGGAAACGCTGGCCCCTCACCAGGTCCTGTGGCCCCGATAGTACCACTGACGCTGCCATACCTGCCTGGAGCAAAG
The DNA here is from genome assembly GCA_033576555.1 of Oophaga sylvatica. NCBI lineage: Eukaryota > Metazoa > Chordata > Amphibia > Anura > Dendrobatidae > Oophaga > Oophaga sylvatica. The sequence continues at coordinate 14,261 of JARQOD010006366.1, forward strand.
TGGCTCCCTCAGTATAGTGGTAAGCCAGACACCCTGTCAGGGTTTAAGCGCAAAATATGCAGCATAATGGACATGTACCCTATGACAGAGAAACAAAGAGCTGCAGTGGTAGTGGGACAACTGACTGGTGCTGCAGAAAGGGAAGTAGAGACATGGTCAGCTGCAGACCAGGAATCAGTGCTTGCAATTTTCTTAAAGCTACAGACTATCTTTGAGGACCGCACTGAAACAGATCTCCGGATGAGGTTTTACCAATGCTCCCAGAAACCAGATGACAGTATTAGGGACTACGCCTGCCGACTACAGGGGCCCTGCGAGCTCTCAAACAGGTTAACCCCATAAGTGTCATCAATGAAAATAAAATGTTAAAGGAACAATTTGTACGGGGACTGAGGTCCCAAGCTGAAAGCAGAACTGTGCACTGGTGGTCCTTGGATCATCCTGACGCTACCTTTGATGCCCTAAAGGATATGGCTATAAAAGGACTGCGACCCCTGGAAAAGCCCGAGATGGCAACCCAGTGTCACCCGGGTGAAGCCACTCTAAAGCCAGCAGCATCCACCTTTTCCCCGCTGGTGGCGGAAGCCAAAACGCAGGTGGCGCCCCTACTGAGTTGGACTGTCTGCGCTCAGAAGTGCGCCAGCTGACCAAAAACCTGGCCACTGTAATGAGTGTCCTGCAACTGCGAAAGGAGGAAGGAGGAAAGATCCTGCTAGCTGACTGCCCAGAGGATGTCCCTTGGATGAGCCGGAGGAGAAGGAGGACGTCGCCCCGCCGGAGGAGGACAATGCCACCCCCAGGAGCGACCCCCGATCAGCACCATCCTCGCCGAGAGATCATCTGCTACCGTTGCAACAGAAAAGGTCATCTAGCCCGACAGTGTCCTTTAAACGAGCAGATCCTGGGTCCGAGGGCCAACACCCAGGACTAGACTCTTCAGGCCCCTCAGACTGGAACCGCAGGTTTGTGGGAGGAAGACCATACCTGTCCATCATCCTGGACGGGATCGCAATCCCTGCCCTGCTGGACACTGGATCTCAGGTGACCATCATACCTGATGTCCTGTATAATAGGTTTTGGTCCATGGAGAGTCTCCAGCCCCCGAGCCCTGACTTTGCAGTATACGCCTCTAATGGTCTCCCTGTTGAAATACTCGGAGCCAAAAACGTGGACGTAAAAGTGGGTAGAGTGGAGCTGAAGGACCAGGGACTCTTAGTAGTAAAAACCGTAAATGAGGAAAATGGCTTAAATGTGGTTTTAGGTACAAACATTATCAGTAACTGTCAGGGAGAAGTTGTGTTTTTGCTCCAACAGCTCGCCGATGTTGCCAGGCCAAAGCAAAGGGAGTGATCCAGAAGGAGATCCGGGCCCTGATGTGCCAGCAGCAAGCGAAACTGACAGATGGTGAGATTGGTAATGTACGGGTAACAGACCCGAACCCCATTGTGATACCCCCAATGAGTGAAATGCTTATATGGTGTAGAGCAGCAATAGGTCTGAGAGGACAGAACTACCAAGCAGTAGTAGAGCCCCATTGTTCAGAACATAGACCTACACTCTTGACTGCTAGAGGGATAGTGGAGATACGAAATGGGAGGGTGCCAGTACGTCTTCTCAACTGGGGAGAAGATGAAGTGAACTTACCACGATATGCCACTGTTGCTAAATTACATACAGTAGATAATAACTCCATTCTCACGACGGAGTCCTTAGCCTCCCCCCAACCAGCGGAGGATAACGACCCAGCAAACCAGGTGGAGGATTGGTGTCAACAGCTCCATGTCGGGACGGACACCACTCCAGCCCACCAGAAACAGGGAGTACTTCGAGTGGTACAGGAGTACATACAGGTATTTAGCAAACACCCACTTGACTTTGGGACAATTAAGGGAGTGCAACACCATATCCCTACAGGCAACCATCCCTGTTATGATTTGGTAGCTGAGGAGAGCAGGCAAAAACGGCAATACACCAGAGAGGATGGAATCTACTGGATTGCAGTACCCTGACTAACCACCACAACTAAAGGCAGCCGTGGAGCGTACCTACGTTGGTCCTAGACGCCTCGTCACAGCCTGAGAGGTTAACTACACCTAAAGATAGAAAGAGGAAAGCTATCTGCCCCGGAGCAGATCCCCAAAGAACATAGGAAGCCCCCAAACATGTAATGGCGGTTGGACAAGAGGAAATACAGACACAGACAGAAAATAGTATGAGCAAACGTTGGGGCCCAATCTGCCTTGACAGAAAAGGATAGGAAGGATACTTACTGCAATCCAAAAAAACCCTAAAAAAACCAACGCTACTAATTGCAAAAACACCTGAGATCACACGACCTCTACCACCTAAATTAGTTCTCTGGTGTAACAAAACAAAGCCGCAGCCACTGAAAAAACTGGAAAAGGCAAATGAAAAAATAACAGTGGCTCCAGAGGAACTGAGAGGAGCCCAAGGTCCCCGGGGGGGGGGTGAAACCTGGCTAACCTCACAGAAATGCAGAGAAATATGCAAATGGTAAGCACAAAAACAATAAACAGAAAATATCTTATCTGAGAGCAGGAGAAGAGGCAAGACTCAGCAAGCTTCCAAGTGAACCAGGAAACAATGTTGAAACAAGAACAATTGATCACCGGCAACCATGATGGGAGGGAACCTCCCTTATATCCAGCCAGTCTGTAATTCCTGATTGCCAATCCTCATTGAATGGTTCAGCACTGTCTGCAACCACCAGAGGGAGCTTCTGCTCAGAATTCATTTCTAACACATTCACAACAGTACCCCCCCTTGAGGAGGGGTCACCGAACCCTCATTTGTGCAACCAGGTCGGTCAGGATGAGCTCTGTGATACGCACGGATCAGTCTCCTAGCATGGATGTCCGAAGCAAACACCCAAGAATTGTCCTCCTGACCATAACCTCTCCACTTAACCAAATACTGGAGTCTCCGTCTAGAAAAACGAGAATCCAATATTTTCTCAACCACATACTCCAGATTGCCCTCAACCAAAACAGGGTCAGGAGACACAGCCATAGGAACCACTGGCTCGACAAACCTCTTCAATAAGGACTTGTGGAACACGTTATGGATCTTAAATGTCCCTGGAAGAAGTAAACGAAAGGAAACAGGATTAAGAATCTCCATGATCTTATAAGGTCCAATGAACCTAGGGTTAAACTTAGGAGATGCAACTCTCATAGGGATATTTCTTGAGGACAACCAGACCAAGTCCCCCACTTCAAACCGAGGACCATCAGTCCTATGCCGGTTGGCAAACCGCTGGGCCCCTCCTGAGAGAGGGACAACCTCTCCACTACCTGGTCCCAAATCTGCTGCATACGCTCCACAACAGAGTCAACACCCGGACAGACAGAAGCCTCCGTCTGTCCCGAAGAAAATCGAGGGTGAAACCCAAAATTGCAGAAAAATGGAGACATCAAAGTGGCAGAGCTAGCCTTATTATTAAGAGCAAACTCAGCCAAAGGCAAAAAAGAGACCCAGTCATCTTGATCAGCAGACACAAAGCATCTCAGATAAGTCTCCAATGTCTGTGGTTTGTTCTCTCAGTTTGTCCATTGGTCTGAGGATGAAAAGCCGAGGAGAAAGACAATTGAACACCAAGTTTAGAGCAAAAAGTCCTCCAAAATCTGGAAACAAACTGAACTCCTCTGTCAGACACAATGTTCTCAGGAATGCCGTGTAACCGAACCACGTGCTGAAGGAACAAAGGCACCAATTCGGAGGAAGAAGGCAACTTAGGTAATGGCACAAGATGTATCATTTTGGAAAACCTATCACAAATCACCCAGATAACGGTCATTCTCTGAGAAACAGGGAGGTCGGAAATAAAATCCATAGAGATATGGGTCCATGGTCTCTTGGGCACAGGCAATGGCATCAACAAACCACTAGAGCGAGAGCAAGGCTTGGAGCGAGAGCAAGTCCCGCAGGACTGCACAAATTCCCTGATGTCACGAGACAAAGTAGGCCACCAAAAGGACCGACTAACCAAGTCTCTGATACCAAAAATTCCGGGATGACCGGCCAACGCGGAACAATGAATCTCAGACATCACACTCTTTTTCCACCGGTCTGGGACAAACAATTTCCCAATAGGGCAGCGCTCGGGTTTATCCTCCTGACACCCTTCCAGAGCCAACGAAAAAATAGGAACAGCATCCAATCCAGGTGAAGTATAACAAGTCTTTATTCAGCCACCATAAAATACGACGTTTCGGCCATTTTCAGGCCTTTATCAAGTATACAAAAACAGGCAAAATGGTGTCCTTAAATGGTGTGGAGGAGCCAATCACCATCCAGGAACCGCCCATAATACAAATAGACATATATACAGAATATACAACGATAATCAATTTAAAACAGTGATCAAAGCTCAGAATAGTGACATCATAGAAAAATACAGCAATGTTATAATTGTGCATATAATATGCCATAGATTATTCCATATAAACAATATCACCATTTAGTCTGCCAATCGATGATCTGTTACTGCACACTCCCATTCTGGTGCTGCACCAATCATGTACTCACTAGCAGCAGCGTCCTCCATATCCAATCAGTGTCAGTTCAGCAGCGCTTAGTCAGAGCACTTATCCAATAGCCCACAGGAAAACAAATCGGGAGGCACACCTAACTCACTCCCCACTGTGTGGTAAACAAAGGCACATGTTCAGAAGTCATCATAGCAAACGCCCAGTGGATCATGTGAACACCAGCGTCATCAGACACCCAGTCACATGATCGCAAGCATCATCCGAGGTCTAATCACATGATAGTCCCATCATAAGCCTCTATTCCAGGCTGAAAACACTAAAATAGCGCGCGATCACCGGCATCATCCGACATCTGAAAAAAGAACACGCATGCACAATAAACTCTATCATTATTTATACTACTCCAGATATGTCATCAGGAAACCTGCAGGTCACATGACCGTCAGTATTGGCATAATGTAAACAAGAGACCGCACATGCGGATCTATATAGAATGGAAGATTAACAATATAGCAGACGCCTAAAGAAATATATATAATATCTACAAAATAAATGATGTCATCAGGAACTATTAAGTCACCACTTGCTCCGATCACTCCAGATAATAATCCTACGAAAACAACAAACATAAGTAAAATATATATCTAAAAACAAACACAGAATATAGATGCAAAAATTACCTAGCACAAATATGCAAATTATATTCGATATTCAACCCCTTTGGTTGCAATGTCTCCAAAACGGAGATCCACCGGAGTTCTTTCTGTTTAAGCAACTTAATCCTGTCGCCACCTCTCCTAAGGGGTGGAACCCCGTCAATAACTCTAAATCTCAGCTGACTGACCAAGTGTCCACATTCTACAAAGTGCTTAGATACCGGCAGTTCCATCATCTTCATCCTGATAGTACTTTTGTGTTTACTTATCCTAGCCTTAACTTCCATCGTTGTCTCGCCTATATACATGAGTCCACGCGGACACACGAGCATATAGATTACAAAGCTAGATGTACAAGAGTACCGTTCCTGGATCCGAAAGCGTTGACCCGTGCGTGAGTGGCCAAAACTGTCACCCTTGATCATATTGCCACAGCATGCACAATTCAAACATGGAAAATTTCCATTTTTTGGAGGGCCCAAAGTTAACTGTCTGGATATTTTGGAGGATCCAATGTCAGATTTGACCAACTTATCTTTCAAATTACGCCCTCGCCTATAAGAAAGCAATGGCTTGTGCGCAAATTCAACTACATCCGGTAAACCTCTATGTAATAGACCCCAATGCTTATTCAAGATATTCCCTATTTTACCACTAACAGGGCAATAGGTAGAAACAAAAGGGACTCTTTTAGGGGAAATCTTAATACGTTTGTTTCTCACATCTTCCAATGTTGTCTTCAAGGCTTTCTCCTTGAATTTTCTAAGATCCTTCACAGGATACCCCCTTCTGATGAACTTCTCACACATCTGATCAAGCCTCCTGTCCAATATAGTCTCGTCCTTTACTATCCTACGTACTCTCAGCATCTGACTCCAAGGCAGAGACTCTATCATTTTCCTTGGATGATTACTATCAAAAACAAGGAGACTATTCCTGTCTGTGTCCTTTATAAACAAATCAGTGCATAACAATCCACTGTGCTTGTACACTAAAGTATCCAAAAATTGAATCTGGTCAAAGGAGTGTGTCATTGTGAACTTCAGCTCGGGAAATATCATGTTAAGATGACTATGGAAAGATACCAGATCATTCATGTTCCCCTCCCAAACACAAAAGATATCATCAATGTAGCGCCACCAGGCTCTGACATGGCGCCAGTGGATGGAATTGTACACATGCTGGTCCTCGAATACCGCCATGTAGATGTTTGCATAAGTGGGCGCCACATTGGACCCCATGGCGGTACCACGCAACTGCAGGAAAAATTCATCCCCAAAAAGAAAAAAATTCTTCTTGAGGACAAACTCCAACAGTGCCAGGACCAGCTGTGCACCACATGGGGCCATGTCAGAGCCCGCCAGCGCCACACCAACAGCCTCCAAACCACGTTCATGTTTAATGGAGGTGTACAGTGATACAACATCAAACGAAACGAGAATAGTATCCTCTGTGATGTCCAGACCCTCAATCTTACTCAGAAAATGGTTAGTATCCATGATATAAGATTTGGCCTCAATAGCAAAATGACGTAACACTTTATCTAGAAAAATGGATACCTTACCACATAGAGAGCCCCGCCCAGACACAATTGGGCATCCAGGGGGATCCATCAGATTTTTATGGATTTTAGGCAGGGTGTACAGAATAGGTGTCACTGGAAACTCCACCAAAAGAAAATCAGAGAGTTTTTGGTCTATCAAACCATTAGATAATGCCTCATTGATCAGTATTCTCAATTCACTTTGAAAACAAGGTGTGGGATCTTTAGACAACTTAGCATAAACTGCCGTGTCCAACAATTGACCACAAATCTCAGCCCTATATTTATGGGTATCCATCACCACCAGGGCCCCGCCTTTGTCGGCTGCCCTGATGGTGATAGCTTTGTTACCTGAGAGCCTATCCAACACCTGTCTCTCACTGTGTGTTAAATTCCCTCTTTTGAATGGACCTACACCCTCACGTTTCAATCTAGCCATGTCCCTTTCAACCAACTGGATATATGATTCCACAAAATTATTTTTAACAGGAGGTTGAAAGTTACTTTTGTTATAAAGACCAAAATCATGTAAAGCAAAACCCCTAGGGGTATCACTAATTGCAGCAATAGGTGTTTCCTCACTCTCATTGAAATATACTGCTAATCTTAGCCTTCTAAAAAAGGCAAAAAGGTCACATTCAATGTTAAACCAATCTGGATAATTGGAAGGGCAAAACGACAGTCCTTTGGATAATACATTATAGTCCACATCAGTAAGTGTGCAAGATGAAATATTTACCACTAAGTTCTTTTGTTCTATGTGGCTCTCTTCTTCCCCTCGTTCCGGGTTCTCATGGGCAGATTGCGGGAGGTGCACGGCATCTGATTGTCTACTTCTCTGTCGCCGGTGTTTCTTACCACCTCTCCTTGGCATCCTTTTGCCACATTGTCCATTTTTCCTTTCCCTAAAAAATGAGAAGAAGAAGGTACACACAAATTGGAATCGTCAGTGGAATCAGACTCTGTCGTGGTAAAACCGAATCTCTTCTGTTCCCTTGTTTGCTGTCTCCTTCTTCTGCGGGTTGTGCAAAGGAATCTGGTTTCCTATAGATAGTTCTGCGTGCTCCACCCTGCCAAGAAAAAACATGTCCAGTCCTGTAATCTTCAGCATCACGAAACCATTTCGTTTTTTTCGTTTTCTCAATGTCACCACGAAATTTCAGTAGTTTCTCATCCAAGTGTTTCTTGAACGTGTCCCATTCTTGTGCTGTCAACTGCATAGTCAATTGTTTCTCCAAATCATCGATTTTATTCTTCACCGATACCATTTCTGTGTGGAGAAACTCGATGTTCAAGAGCATTAGATCAAATGAATACTTATTAGTGATCGATTCAAATTTATTACAAAATTGCATATTGTCTGCCAGTAGTGTAGGCCGCAGATGTGGCTTTAGTCCACGAGGTATCCTGTGAACCCTGTGATACTCGCACAGAGTCATGGCATGCAACTCGTGTGAGATATATTTTCTCCTCTCATTTTCATATCTCTTATTCAACATCTCTATGGTAGGTTTATTCAAAAAAGACATATCTATCTGTGTTCTGGCTAGGATTCTTTTAGCATCTTCATCTGTGTATGAAAATATAGCGGCATTGTCCAGTTCACCCACCTCTGGTTCAAGCATCAAAGTCTCCATGACCGGTGCACGTCTGCCAGGATCCACAATCCACAAGTATTCAAGCAGCTGACAGCACTCGGGAGTTTAGCACGGATGCACGTTCAGGCGTTCAAGGATCCAAATGAACAACAGTCCAACGAAAAAATAGGAACAGCATCCAATCCAGGTGAAGTATAACAAGTCTTTATTCAGCCACCATAAAATACGACGTTTCGGCCATTTTCAGGCCTTTATCAAGTATACAAAAACAGGCAAAATGGTGTCCTTAAATGGTGTGGAGGAGCCAATCACCATCCAGGAACCGCCTATAATACAAATAGACATATATACAAATATACAACGATAATCAATTTAAAACAGTGATCAAAGCTCAGAATAGTGACATCATAGAAAAATACAGCAATGTTATAATTGTGCATATAATATGCCATAGATTACTCCATATAAACAATATCACCATTTAGTCTGCCAATCGATGATCTGTTACTGCACACTCCCATTCTGGTGCTGCACCAATCATGTACTCACTAGCAGCAGCGTCCTCCATATCCAATCAGTGTCAGTTCAGCAGCGCTTAGTCAGAGCACTTATCCAATAGCCCACAGGAAAACAAATCGGGAGGCACACCTAACTCACTCCCCACTGTGTGGTAAACAAAGGCACATGTTCAGAAGTCATCATAGCAAACGCCCAGTGGATCATGTGAACACCAGCGTCATCAGACACCCAGTCACATGATCGCAAGCATCATCCGAGGTCTAATCACATGATAGTCCCATCATAAGCCTCTATTCCAGGCTGAAAACACTAAAATAGCGCGCGATCACCGGCATCATCCGACATCTGAAAAAAGAACACGCATGCACAATAAACTCTATCATTATTTATACTACTCCAGATATGTCATCAGGAAACCTGCAGGTCACATGACCGTCAGTATTGGCATAATGTAAACAAGAGACCGCACATGCGGATCTATATAGAATGGAAGATTAACAATATAGCAGACGCCTAAAGAAATATATATAATATCTACAAAATAAATGATGTCATCAGGAACTATTAAGTCACCACTTGCTCCGATCACTCCAGATAATAATCCTACGAAAACAACAAACATAAGTAAAATATATATCTAAAAACAAACACAGAATATAGATGCAAAAATTACCTAGCACAAATATGCAAATTATATTCGATTTCCACCCCTTTGGTTGCAATGTCTCCAAAACGGAGATCCACCGGAGTTCTTTCTGTTTAAGCAACTTAATCCTGTCGCCACCTCTCCTAAGGGGTGGAACCCCGTCAATAACTCTAAATCTCAGCTGACTGACCAAGTGTCCACATTCTACAAAGTGCTTAGATACCGGCAGTTCCATCATCTTCATCCTGATAGTACTTTTGTGTTTACTTATCCTAGCCTTAACTTCCATCGTTGTCTCGCCTATATACATGAGTCCACGCGGACACACGAGCATATAGATTACAAAGCTAGATGTACAAGAGTACCGTTCCTGGATCCGAAAGCGTTGACCCGTGCGTGAGTGGCCAAAACTGTCACCCTTGATCATATTGCCACAGCATGCACAATTCAAACATGGAAAATTTCCATTTTTTGGAGGGCCCAAAGTTAACTGTCTGGATATTTTGGAGGATCCAATGTCAGATTTGACCAACTTATCTTTCAAATTACGCCCTCGCCTATAAGAAAGCAATGGCTTGTGCGCAAATTCAACTACATCCGGTAAACCTCTATGTAATAGACCCCAATGCTTATTCAAGATATTCCCTATTTTACCACTAACAGGGCAATAGGTAGAAACAAAAGGGACTCTTTTAGGGGAAATCTTAATACGTTTGTTTCTCACATCTTCCAATGTTGTCTTCAAGGCTTTCTCCTTGAATTTTCTAAGATCCTTCACAGGATACCCCCTTCTGATGAACTTCTCACACATCTGATCAAGCCTCCTGTCCAATATAGTCTCGTCCTTTACTATCCTACGTACTCTCAGCATCTGACTCCAAGGCAGAGACTCTATCATTTTCCTTGGATGATTACTATCAAAAACAAGGAGACTATTCCTGTCTGTGTCCTTTATAAACAAATCAGTGCATAACAATCCACTGTGCTTGTACACTAAAGTATCCAAAAATTGAATCTGGTCAAAGGAGTGTGTCATTGTGAACTTCAGCTCGGGAAATATCATGTTAAGATGACTATGGAAAGATACCAGATCATTCATGTTCCCCTCCCAAACACAAAAGATATCATCAATGTAGCGCCACCAGGCTCTGACATGGCGCCAGTGGATGGAATTGTACACATGCTGGTCCTCGAATACCGCCATGTAGATGTTTGCATAAGTGGGCGCCACATTGGACCCCATGGCGGTACCACGCAACTGCAGGAAAAATTCATCCCCAAAAAGAAAAAAATTCTTCTTGAGGACAAACTCCAACAGTGCCAGGACCAGCTGTGCACCACATGGGGCCATGTCAGAGCCCGCCAGCGCCACACCAACAGCCTCCAAACCACGTTCATGTTTAATGGAGGTGTACAGTGATACAACATCAAACGAAACGAGAATAGTATCCTCTGTGATGTCCAGACCCTCAATCTTACTCAGAAAATGGTTAGTATCCATGATATAAGATTTGGCCTCAATAGCAAAATGACGTAACACTTTATCTAGAAAAATGGATACCTTACCACATAGAGAGCCCCGCCCAGACACAATTGGGCATCCAGGGGGATCCATCAGATTTTTATGGATTTTAGGCAGGGTGTACAGAATAGGTGTCACTGGAAACTCCACCAAAAGAAAATCAGAGAGTTTTTGGTCTATCAAACCATTAGATAATGCCTCATTGATCAGTATTCTCAATTCACTTTGAAAACAAGGTGTGGGATCTTTAGACAACTTAGCATAAACTGCCGTGTCCAACAATTGACCACAAATCTCAGCCCTATATTTATGGGTATCCATCACCACCAGGGCCCCGCCTTTGTCGGCTGCCCTGATGGTGATAGCTTTGTTACCTGAGAGCCTATCCAACACCTGTCTCTCACTGTGTGTTAAATTCCCTCTTTTGAATGGACCTACACCCTCACGTTTCAATCTAGCCATGTCCCTTTCAACCAACTGGATATATGATTCCACAAAATTATTTTTAACAGGAGGTTGAAAGTTACTTTTGTTATAAAGACCAAAATCATGTAAAGCAAAACCCCTAGGGGTATCACTAATTGCAGCAATAGGTGTTTCCTCACTCTCATTGAAATATACTGCTAATCTTAGCCTTCTAAAAAAGGCAAAAAGGTCACATTCAATGTTAAACCAATCTGGATAATTGGAAGGGCAAAACGACAGTCCTTTGGATAATACATTATAGTCCACATCAGTAAGTGTGCAAGATGAAATATTTACCACTAAGTTCTTTTGTTCTATGTGGCTCTCTTCTTCCCCTCGTTCCGGGTTCTCATGGGCAGATTGCGGGAGGTGCACGGCATCTGATTGTCCACTTCTCTGTCGCCGGTGTTTCTTACCACCTCTCCTTGGCATCCTTTTGCCACATTGTCCATTTTTCCTTTCCCTAAAAAATGAGAAGAAGAAGGTACACACAAATTGGAATCGTCAGTGGAATCAGACTCTGTCGTGGTAAAACCGAATCTCTTCTGTTCCCTTGTTTGCTGTCTCCTTCTTCTGCGGGGTTGTGCAAAGGAATCTGGTTTCCTATAGATAGTTCTGCGTGCTCCACCCTGCCAAGAAAAAACATGTCCAGTCCTGTAATCTTCAGCATCACGAAACCATTTCGTTTTTTTCGTTTTCTCAATGTCACCACGAAATTTCAGTAGTTTCTCATCCAAGTGTTTCTTGAACGTGTCCCATTCTTGTGCTGTCAACTGCATAGTCAATTGTTTCTCCAAATCATCGATTTTATTCTTCACCGATACCATTTCTGTGTGGAGAAACTCGATGTTCAAGAGCATTAGATCAAATGAATACTTATTAGTGATCGATTCAAATTTATTACAAAATTGCATATTGTCTGCCAGTAGTGTAGGCCGCAGATGTGGCTTTAGTCCACGAGGTATCCTGTGAACCCTGTGATACTCGCACAGAGTCATGGCATGCAACTCGTGTGAGATATATTTTCTCCTCTCATTTTCATATCTCTTATTCAACATCTCTATGGTAGGTTTATTCAAAAAAGACATATCTATCTGTGTTCTGGCTAGGATTCTTTTAGCATCTTCATCTGTGTATGAAAATATAGCGGCATTGTCCAGTTCACCCACCTCTGGTTCAAGCATCAAAGTCTCCATGACCGGTGCACGTCTGCCAGGATCCACAATCCACAAGTATTCAAGCAGCTGACAGCACTCGGGAGTTTAGCACGGATGCACGTTCAGGCGTTCAAGGATCCAAATGAACAACAGTCCAACGAAAAAATAGGAACAGCATCCAATCCAGGTGAAGTATAACAAGTCTTTATTCAGCCACCATAAAATACGACGTTTCGGCCATTTTCAGGCCTTTATCAAGTATACAAAAACAGGCAAAATGGTGTCCTTAAATGGTGTGGAGGAGCCAATCACCATCCAGGAACCGCCTATAATACAAATAGACATATATACAAATATACAACGATAATCAATTTAAAACAGTGATCAAAGCTCAGAATAGTGACATCATAGAAAAATACAGCAATGTTATAATTGTGCATATAATATGCCATAGATTACTCCATATAAACAATATCACCATTTAGTCTGCCAATCGATGATCTGTTACTGCACACTCCCATTCTGGTGCTGCACCAATCATGTACTCACTAGCAGCAGCGTCCTCCATATCCAATCAGTGTCAGTTCAGCAGCGCTTAGTCAGAGCACTTATCCAATAGCCCACAGGAAAACAAATCGGGAGGCACACCTAACTCACTCCCCACTGTGTGGTAAACAAAGGCACATGTTCAGAAGTCATCATAGCAAACGCCCAGTGGATCATGTGAACACCAGCGTCATCAGACACCCAGTCACATGATCGCAAGCATCATCCGAGGTCTAATCACATGATAGTCCCATCATAAGCCTCTATTCCAGGCTGAAAACACTAAAATAGCGCGCGATCACCGGCATCATCCGACATCTGAAAAAAGAACACGCATGCACAATAAACTCTATCATTATTTATACTACTCCAGATATGTCATCAGGAAACCTGCAGGTCACATGACCGTCAGTATTGGCATAATGTAAACAAGAGACCGCACATGCGGATCTATATAGAATGGAAGATTAACAATATAGCAGACGCCTAAAGAAATATATATAATATCTACAAAATAAATGATGTCATCAGGAACTATTAAGTCACCACTTGCTCCGATCACTCCAGATAATAATCCTACGAAAACAACAAACATAAGTAAAATATATATCTAAAAACAAACACAGAATATAGATGCAAAAATTACCTAGCACAAATATGCAAATTATATTCGATTTCCACCCCTTTGGTTGCAATGTCTCCAAAACGGAGATCCACCGGAGTTCTTTCTGTTTAAGCAACTTAATCCTGTCGCCACCTCTCCTAAGGGGTGGAACCCCGTCAATAACTCTAAATCTCAGCTGACTGACCAAGTGTCCACATTCTACAAAGTGCTTAGATACCGGCAGTTCCATCATCTTCATCCTGATAGTACTTTTGTGTTTACTTATCCTAGCCTTAACTTCCATCGTTGTCTCGCCTATATACATGAGTCCACGCGGACACACGAGCATATAGATTACAAAGCTAGATGTACAAGAGTACCGTTCCTGGATCCGAAAGCGTTGACCCGTGCGTGAGTGGCCAAAACTGTCACCCTTGATCATATTGCCACAGCATGCACAATTCAAACATGGAAAATTTCCATTTTTTGGAGGGCCCAAAGTTAACTGTCTGGATATTTTGGAGGATCCAATGTCAGATTTGACCAACTTATCTTTCAAATTACGCCCTCGCCTATAAGAAAGCAATGGCTTGTGCGCAAATTCAACTACATTCGGTAAACCTCTATGTAATAGACCCCAATGCTTATTCAAGATATTCCCTATTTTACCACTAACAGGGCAATAGGTAGAAACAAAAGGGACTCTTTTAGGGGAAATCTTAATACGTTTGTTTCTCACATCTTCCAATGTTGTCTTCAAGGCTTTCTCCTTGAATTTTCTAAGATCCTTCACAGGATACCCCCTTCTGATGAACTTCTCACACATCTGATCAAGCCTCCTGTCCAATATAGTCTCGTCCTTTACTATCCTACGTACTCTCAGCATCTGACTCCAAGGCAGAGACTCTATCATTTTCCTTGGATGATTACTATCAAAAACAAGGAGACTATTCCTGTCTGTGTCCTTTATAAACAAATCAGTGCATAACAATCCACTGTGCTTGTACACTAAAGTATCCAAAAATTGAATCTGGTCAAAGGAGTGTGTCATTGTGAACTTCAGCTCGGGAAATATCATGTTAAGATGACTATGGAAAGATACCAGATCATTCATGTTCCCCTCCCAAACACAAAAGATATCATCAATGTAGCGCCACCAGGCTCTGACATGGCGCCAGTGGATGGAATTGTACACATGCTGGTCCTCGAATACCGCCATGTAGATGTTTGCATAAGTGGGCGCCACATTGGACCCCATGGCGGTACCACGCAACTGCAGGAAAAATTCATCCCCAAAAAGAAAAAAATTCTTCTTGAGGACAAACTCCAACAGTGCCAGGACCAGCTGTGCACCACATGGGGCCATGTCAGAGCCCGCCAGCGCCACACCAACAGCCTCCAAACCACGTTCATGTTTAATGGAGGTGTACAGTGATACAACATCAAACGAAACGAGAATAGTATCCTCTGTGATGTCCAGACCCTCAATCTTACTCAGAAAATGGTTAGTATCCATGATATAAGATTTGGCCTCAATAGCAAAATGACGTAACACTTTATCTAGAAAAATGGATACCTTACCACATAGAGAGCCCCGCCCAGACACAATTGGGCATCCAGGGGGATCCATCAGATTTTTATGGATTTTAGGCAGGGTGTACAGAATAGGTGTCACTGGAAACTCCACCAAAAGAAAATCAGAGAGTTTTTGGTCTATCAAACCATTAGATAATGCCTCATTGATCAGTATTCTCAATTCACTTTGAAAACAAGGTGTGGGATCTTTAGACAACTTAGCATAAACTGCCGTGTCCAACAATTGACCACAAATCTCAGCCCTATATTTATGGGTATCCATCACCACCAGGGCCCCGCCTTTGTCGGCTGCCCTGATGGTGATAGCTTTGTTACCTGAGAGCCTATCCAACACCTGTCTCTCACTGTGTGTTAAATTCCCTCTTTTGAATGGACCTACACCCTCACGTTTCAATCTAGCCATGTCCCTTTCAACCAACTGGATATATGATTCCACAAAATTATTTTTAACAGGAGGTTGAAAGTTACTTTTGTTATAAAGACCAAAATCATGTAAAGCAAAACCCCTAGGGTATCACTAATTGCAGCAATAGGTGTTTCCTCACTCTCATTGAAATATACTGCTAATCTTAGCCTTCTAAAAAAGGCAAAAAGGTCACATTCAATGTTAAACCAATCTGGATAATTGGAAGGGCAAAACGACAGTCCTTTGGATAATACATTATAGTCCACATCAGTAAGTGTGCAAGATGAAATATTTACCACTAAGTTCTTTTGTTCTATGTGGCTCTCTTCTTCCCCTCGTTCCGGGTTCTCATGGGCAGATTGCGGGAGGTGCACGGCATCTGATTGTCCACTTCTCTGTCGCCGGTGTTTCTTACCACCTCTCCTTGGCATCCTTTTGCCACATTGTCCATTTTTCCTTTCCCTAAAAAATGAGAAGAAGAAGGTACACACAAATTGGAATCGTCAGTGGAATCAGACTCTGTCGTGGTAAAACCGAATCTCTTCTGTTCCCTTGTTTGCTGTCTCCTTCTTCTGCGGGGTTGTGCAAAGGAATCTGGTTTCCTATAGATAGTTCTGCGTGCTCCACCCTGCCAAGAAAAAACATGTCCAGTCCTGTAATCTTCAGCATCACGAAACCATTTCGTTTTTTTCGTTTTCTCAATGTCACCACGAAATTTCAGTAGTTTCTCATCCAAGTGTTTCTTGAACGTGTCCCATTCTTGTGCTGTCAACTGCATAGTCAATTGTTTCTCCAAATCATCGATTTTATTCTTCACCGATACCATTTCTGTGTGGAGAAACTCGATGTTCAAGAGCATTAGATCAAATGAATACTTATTAGTGATCGATTCAAATTTATTACAAAATTGCATATTGTCTGCCAGTAGTGTAGGCCGCAGATGTGGCTTTAGTCCACGAGGTATCCTGTGAACCCTGTGATACTCGCACAGAGTCATGGCATGCAACTCGTGTGAGATATATTTTCTCCTCTCATTTTCATATCTCTTATTCAACATCTCTATGGTAGGTTTATTCAAAAAAGACATATCTATCTGTGTTCTGGCTAGGATTCTTTTAGCATCTTCATCTGTGTATGAAAATATAGCGGCATTGTCCAGTTCACCCACCTCTGGTTCAAGCATCAAAGTCTCCATGACCGGTGCACGTCTGCCAGGATCCACAATCCACAAGTATTCAAGCAGCTGACAGCACTCGGGAGTTTAGCACGGATGCACGTTCAGGCGTTCAAGGATCCAAATGAACAACAGTCCAACGAAAAAATAGGAACAGCATCCAATCCAGGTGAAGTATAACAAGTCTTTATTCAGCCACCATAAAATACGACGTTTCGGCCATTTTCAGGCCTTTATCAAGTATACAAAAACAGGCAAAATGGTGTCCTTAAATGGTGTGGAGGAGCCAATCACCATCCAGGAACCGCCTATAATACAAATAGACATATATACAAATATACAACGATAATCAATTTAAAACAGTGATCAAAGCTCAGAATAGTGACATCATAGAAAAATACAGCAATGTTATAATTGTGCATATAATATGCCATAGATTACTCCATATAAACAATATCACCATTTAGTCTGCCAATCGATGATCTGTTACTGCACACTCCCATTCTGGTGCTGCACCAATCATGTACTCACTAGCAGCAGCGTCCTCCATATCCAATCAGTGTCAGTTCAGCAGCGCTTAGTCAGAGCACTTATCCAATAGCCCACAGGAAAACAAATCGGGAGGCACACCTAACTCACTCCCCACTGTGTGGTAAACAAAGGCACATGTTCAGAAGTCATCATAGCAAACGCCCAGTGGATCATGTGAACACCAGCGTCATCAGACACCCAGTCACATGATCGCAAGCATCATCCGAGGTCTAATCACATGATAGTCCCATCATAAGCCTCTATTCCAGGCTGAAAACACTAAAATAGCGCGCGATCACCGGCATCATCCGACACCTGAAAAAAGAACACGCATGCACAATAAACTCTATCATTATTTATACTACTCCAGATATGTCATCAGGAAACCTGCAGGTCACATGACCGTCAGTATTGGCATAATGTAAACAAGAGACCGCACATGCGGATCTATATAGAATGGAAGATTAACAATATAGCAGACGCCTAAAGAAATATATATAATATCTACAAAATAAATGATGTCATCAGGAACCATTAAGTCACCACTTGCTCCGATCACTCCAGATAATAATCCTACGAAAACAACAAACATAAGTAAAATATATATCTAAAAACAAACACAGAATATAGATGCAAAAATTACCTAGCACAAATATGCAAATTATATTCGATTTCCACCCCTTTGGTTGCAATGTCTCCAAAACGGAGATCCACCGGAGTTCTTTCTGTTTAAGCAACTTAATCCTGTCGCCACCTCTCCTAAGGGGTGGAACGCCGTCAATAACTCTAAATCTCAGCTGACTGACCAAGTGTCCACATTCTACAAAGTGCTTAGATACCGGCAGTTCCATCATCTTCGTCCTGATAGTACTTTTGTGTTTACTTATCCTAGCCTTAACTTCCATCGTTGTCTCGCCTATGTACATGAGTCCACACGGACACACGAGCATATAGATTACAAAGCATATTTGTGCTTAGGTAATTTTTGCATCTATATTCTGTGTTTGTTTTTGGATATATATTTTACTTATGTTTGTTGTTTTCGTAGGATTATTATCTGGAGTGATCGGAGCAAGTGGTGACTTAATGGTTCCTGATGACATCATTTATTTTGTAGATATTATATATATTTCTTTAGGTGTCTGCTATATTGTTAATCTTCCATTCTATATAGATCCGCATGTGCGGTCTCTTGTTTACATTATGCCAATACTGACGGTCATGTGACCTGCAGGTTTCCTGATGACATATCTGGAGTAGTATAAATAATGATAGAGTTTATTGTGCATGCGTGTTCTTTTTTCAGATGTCGGATGATGCCGGTGATCGCGCGCTATTTTAGTGTTTTCAGCCTGGAATAGAGGCTTATGATGGGACTATCATGTGATTAGACCTCGGATGATGCTTGCGGTCATGTGACTGGGTGTCTGATGACGCTGGTGTTCACATGATCCACTGGGCGTTTGCTATGATGACTTCTGAACATGTGCCTTTGTTTACCACACAGTGGGGAGTGAGTTAGGTGTGCCTCCCGATTTGTTTTCCTGTGGGCTATTGGATAAGTGCTCTGACTAAGCGCTGCTGAACTGACACTGATTGGATATGGAGGACGCTGCTGCTAGTGAGTACATGATTGGTGCAGCACCAGAATGGGAGTGTGCAGTAACAGATCATCGATTGGCAGACTAAATGGTGATATTGTTTATATGGAGTAATCTATGGCATATTATATGCACAATTATAACATTGCTGTATTTTTCTATGATGTCACTATTCTGAGCTTTGATCACTGTTTTAAATTGATTATCGTTGTATATTCTGTATATATGTCTATTTGTATTATGGGCGGTTCCTGGATGGTGATTGGCTCCTCCACACCATTTAAGGACACCATTTTGCCTGTTTTTGTATACTTGATAAAGGCCTAAAAATGGCCGAAACGTCGTATTTTATGGTGGCTGAATAAAGACTTGTTATACTTCACCTGGATTGGATGCTGTTCCTATTTTTTCGTTGGTCTGTTGTTCATTTGGATCCTTGAACGCCTGAACATGCATCCGTGCTAACTCCCGAGTGCTGTCAGCTGCTTGAATACTTGTGGATTGTGGATCCTGGCAGACGTGCACCGGTCATGGAGACTTTGATGCTTGAACCAGAGGTGGGTGAACTGGACAATGCCGCTATATTTTCATACACAGATGAAGATGCTAAAAGAATCCTAGCCAGAACACAGATAGATATGTCTTTTTTGAATAAACCTACCATAGAGATGTTGAATAAGAGATATGAAAATGACAGGAGAAAATATATCTCACACGAGTTGCATGCCATGACTCTGTGCGAGTATCACAGGGTTCACAGGATACCTCGTGGACTAAGGCCACATCTGCGGCCTACACTACTGGCAGACAATATGCAATTTTGTAATAAATTTGAATCGATCACTAATAAGTAGTTGTGTCGACCCGCCACCACAATTGTGGATTACCAGGGCAATGGGGTACTCAGAGCCGAGCCCATGGAAGTCTATGGGGTTTGTCACAGGTAGCTGTGGCTCGGTCTGTGGCCCTGGCGGTCTGGCGTATGTTGGGGGGAATATTTACAGGGGATAGATATATTTACAGTTCGTGACGCCACCTGTAGTCTTCTGGTAATTAGTACCAGCGCTGCTGTAGATCTCTGAGGGGATGGTGAGGCAGCTAGATGTCGGGTCCCCTACAGGTGGGACTGGTCCCTCAAAGTCTATGAAGTTAGTGAAGTCGGGTGCAGATAAATAACACAGTCTCACACGGTCAGCGTCTTTCCATACCTTTACTTGTAAGATGTTCAGGCAGGTCCCAGGGAGGCTGATCCAAGGAGAGTGTATCTTGAGACAGCAGCTGGACAAGTTAGGGGCCTCCTTTACTTTCAATACAATGAGTACAACCAGCCTGAAGCGTAGTTCCCTCAATAACTCCAGCTAATCCATAGCTGTACTGCCCAGTCAGTTTTGTGGTAGGAGCCTTCCTGCGAGAGAGCTGAATTCCTATATTGCTGATCAGGCTCAAAGTCTTCACACCCCCTGACCCCAGTTACGTACTGACTATAAGGGGCTGTTTGCCGCGACCTAAGGTCCGGTAAATTCCTGGTTTTCTTACCACTATGCTTGAAGCTAATAGTGATCCTTCGGTCCCCAGTGACCGGTTGCAATGTGCAGGACTTCTTCAATCCAAACGCACCTTTTCAATAAACTTTCCACTGTGCCTTTCGCCTTGTCCTCGCTGGTAGCATAAGCACTCACACTTGCATAAAGTCGGGTAGTTACTTCCTTCATTCACTTCCTTCAAAGTTAGTTACAGATTCTCAGTTATCACTAGGCAGGAGCACGTCTCTGAACCTTTCACTGTCCTTGAGACAGGTGACTGAAGTCTTTCTGCACTAAGCTTCTTCTTTCCTCAGTCCAGGCTAGACCTTCCTCTCTGAAGTCCAGGCACTGACTGACTGACCACTCCCTCACAAGTAAACTACACTACCCTAAGGGTGTGTCCAGTGTATGTTGAGTGAATGGGTATTTAGCATTAAACTGCTGTCTCGCCACACACTCTCCAGGGTACTGCGTGTGCCTAACACCAGGGCTACACATTCCCCCATGGTAAAAGACAGCACTCCCGGGCTGTAAAATACAAAAGAGACAGTTTTGTTTATGCATGAAAACATTAACAATAACATTAATTCGTCCCATCCGGGAGGTGAGGATATCTTGAACGTTGCAAACAATAACATTATATATAGAAATACAAAAGTATTAAATAGCATTCAATAAATATACAGTATTCTTGTGAAGGACCCGCACCAAACCCTCAACGTAGGTCCTGGGTGGGCTGCAGGACATCCAAATGCAGACCTCACTCAGTGCCACACCACACGGGTTTTTGTATTCAGAGGTAGTTGTGCTGGTTTATGTAAAACCAAGATAAGGCACCGAAGCGCAACTATATACAAATAAGTTCTGGGTTGGCACAGTCCTCAACCTCAAAGTCCATTGTAAAACCAAAGACATAGATATAATATCACATTATTATAATACTAAAGTGCAAACTTTTTCTGGTTACCCAGCCGGGCATTCTACGGTTAGCAATATATATATGCATTATACTCTTCAACTTATGCAAAATTTTTGTAAAACATTCTTAAACTTTCTACAATATTACTTATGGTAAACCCTATAGGGATCTCACCGATTCTTCTTTACTATTTATTCATTTTCAAATACACTTTCCACCCCGGGGGCTGGAACAATGCAATGGGCCCTAGATCCCAGGACTAACAAATCATGCGCTGCGATTAGGGTCTGGGTCGCCACAGTTCTCGTGCGAACCTCTAGGGGCGCAATGGGTACATTCTCCTCACGTGACACCGATTGCGTTTCAATCACAGTTAACGATATGGACCGTGTCATGGATTGCGATTGAGACTGGGTCGCTAGTTGCGATGTAGAGGTGGCTTGAATTTGCGATGAACTTGCAGGGGCGATGCTGGGGCACGGCCGGATACTGCTTGAGCTGGAGACGGGGACGCTGCGGTAGTGGTGACGTTACCTGCGTCGGGGACGGGGTCACGGACGATGGTGACGTTAAGGGCATACCATCCCTTCATTCCCCAATGCCGTGTGTACGTGACAATGTCTCCATTAACTAAGTCCCTCCCGGGATGGCCTTGCGGTAGGTGGGATTCTACGTCCCTGCGACTAACAAAGACCCCTGGGTAGAGGCCCGGTTCACGGATGAAGCCCCAGCCCTTCCGGAGCTGGAACTCAGTCACACACCCCTGCCGCCGCGGTTCCCTCAGGGTACCTTTCTCTCTCCGGACACTCTCTTTGTCCGCGATCAGCTCTGCATGTTGTCGCTGACGGTTCCGCTGAGCTTCCCGCTCTTCCTCCTGCTGGCGTTTCTGCTTCTCCTCACGACGCTGCCACTCATATTCCCACTGGGCGGTGTAGGCGACGTCATCCAGGCGCGCCATCTCGTCCCAGTCCACGTCTGGTAGTGACGGACAGGACCCCTCCGGTGTCCCTGCCGGGGACCGATCATCTGCTGCGGCCTCCTGGCCGGGCGGGCGTTCCGGAACTGGCGATACCTCCTCAACCTCCTTCGCCTCCACCGCTTCACCGGTGGGATCAGGATTGGTACTTTCGGGGGCAGCCTCCGGTTGCTCCTTCGCCTTGGGCAGCAGAATCTTCGGAAACTGGAATCGTGGGGGGTCGTTGAGGGGAGAGATCACCGTGTCCCACAGCCTCCGCTGCTCCAGGGTACGCCGGCGTCTCTCGATCTCTTCAAAGCCAGGTTGGTACTGGACCATCTTCTTCAGGCGTGCATTTTCTTCTTGAATCTCTAGCAACGCCTGCTGCAGGTGCAGGACCACGGATAACTCCGGTGCTGGTGTCAGCTTGGCTGGGGCACGGGGCCTGCCTTCCTCCGCTTCCCTGCTCGGCTGCACACGTCCTGCTTCCATGATGTTCCAGAAGATTCTTTCTTCTTCCTGCAGAGACATCCGGTCTCTTCCGTGGAGGTGGGGTTTGCGTCTCCTCCTCCTCGCAGGGAAGGTGAAGAGGAGGCGGACCTCCTTTGCTGTAGGGCAGGATCGCATGTTGTAATAGCACTTTGAGAGGGCAGGCATTTTCTTCGCGCCACAGGGGGGTAGACGCCCACGAAGGTACGCCCACCTTCTTCTCCAGCGCCTGAGGGCGCGAATATGGCGACAAAAATGGCGATTTTGGCGCCAAAAGTGCAAACAGTCCTTCTCACAAAAACAATTCCTTAGGCACACAGGGCTCGCAATTCTGCGAGTTTCGCATCCTGTTCGTGACGCCAAGTTTTGTGTCGACCCGCCACCACAATTGTGGATTACCAGGGCAATGGGGTACTCAGAGCCGAGCCCATGGAAGTCTATGGGGTTTGTCACAGGTAGCTGTGGCTCGGTCTGTGGCCCTGGCGGTCTGGCGTATGTTGGGGGGAATATTTACAGGGGATAGATATATTTACAGTTCGTGACGCCACCTGTAGTCTTCTGGTAATTAGTACCAGCGCTGCTGTAGATCTCTGAGGGGATGGTGAGGCAGCTAGATGTCGGGTCCCCTACAGGTGGGACTGGTCCCTCAAAGTCTATGAAGTTAGTGAAGTTGGGTGCAGATAAATAACACAGTCTCACACGGTCAGCGTCTTTCCATACCTTTACTTGTAAGATGTTCAGGCAGGTCCCAGGGAGGCTGATCCAAGGAGAGTGTATCTTGAGACAGCAGCTGGACAAGTTAGGGGCCTCCTTTACTTTCAATACAATGAGTACAACCAGCCTGAAGCGTAGTTCCCTCAATAACTCCAGCTAATCCATAGCTGTACTGTCCAGTCAGTTTTGTGGTAGGAGCCTTCCTGCGAGAGAGCTGAATTCCTATATTGCTGATCAGGCTCAAAGTCTTCACTCCCCCTGACCCCAGTTACGTACTGACTATAAGGGGCTGTTTGCCGCGACCTAAGGTCCGGTAAATTCCTGGTTTTCTTACCACTATGCTTGAAGCTAATAGTGATCCTTCGGTCCCCAGTGACCGGTTGCAATGTGCAGGACTTCTTCAATCCAAACGCACCTTTTCAATAAACTTTCCACTGTGCCTTTCGCCTTGTCCTCGCTGGTAGCATAAGCACTCACACTTGCATAAAGTCGGGTAGTTACTTCCTTCATTCACTTCCTTCAAAGTTAGTTACAGATTCTCAGTTATCACTAGGCAGGAGCACGTCTCTGAACCTTTCACTGTCCTTGAGACAGGTGACTGAAGTCTTTCTGCACTAAGCTTCTTCTTTCCTCAGTCCAGGCTAGACCTTCCTCTCTGAAGTCCAGGCACTGACTGACTGACCACTCCCTCACAAGTAAACTACACTACCCTAAGGGTGTGTCCAGTGTATGTTGAGTGAATGGGTATTTAGCATTAAACTGCTGTCTCGCCACACACTCTCCAGGGTACTGCGTGTGCCTAACACCAGGGCTACACATATTCATTTGATCTAATGCTCTTGAACATCGAGTTTCTCCACACAGAAATGGTATCGGTGAAGAATAAAATCGATGATTTGGAGAAACAATTGACTATGCAGTTGACAGCACAAGAATGGGACACGTTCAAGAAACACTTGGATGAGAAACTACTGAAATTTCGTGGTGACATTGAGAAAACGAAAAAAACGAAATGGTTTCGTGATGCTGAAGATTACAGGACTGGACATGTTTTTTCTTGGCAGGGTGGAGCACGCAGAACTATCTATAGGAAACCAGATTCCTTTGCACAACCCCGCAGAAGAAGGAGACAGCAAACAAGGGAACAGAAGAGATTCGGTTTTACCACGACAGAGTCTGATTTCACTGACGATTCCAATTTGTGTGTACCTTCTTCTTCTCATTTTTTAGGGAAAGGAAAAATGGACAATGTGGCAAAAGGATGCCAAGGAGAGGTGGTAAGAAACACCGGCGACAGAGAAGTGGACAATCAGATGCCGTGCACCTCCCGCAATCTGCCCATGAGAACCCGGAACGAGGGGAAGAAGAGAGCCACATAGAACAAAAGAACTTAGTGGTAAATATTTCATCTTGCACACTTACTGATGTGGACTATAATGTATTATCCAAAGGACTGTCGTTTTGCCCTTCCAATTATCCAGATTGGTTTAACATTGAATGTGACCTTTTTGCCTTTTTTAGAAGGCTAAGATTAGCAGTATATTTCAATGAGAGTGAGGACACACCTATTGCTGCAATTAGTGATGCCCCTAGGGGTTTTGCTTTACATGATTTTGGTCTTTATAACAAAAGTAACTTTCAACCTCCTGTTAAAAATAATTTTGTGGAATCATATATCCAATTGGTTGAAAGGGACATGGCTAGATTGAAACGTGAGGGTGTAGGTCCATTCAAAAGAGGGAATTTAACACACAGTGAGAGACAGGTGTTGGATAGGCTCTCAGGTAACAAAGCTATCACCATCAGGGCAGCCGACAAAGGCGGGGCCCTGGTGGTGATGGATACCCATAAATATAGGGCTGAGATTTGTGGTCAATTGTTGGACACGGCAGTTTATGCTAAGTTGTCTAAAGATCCCACACCTTGTTTTCAAAGTGAATTGAGAATACTGATCAATGAGGCATTATCTAATGGTTTGATAGACCAAAAACTCTCTGATTTTCTTTTGGTGGAGTTTCCAGTGACACCTATTCTGTACACCCTGCCTAAAATCCATAAAAATCTGATGGATCCCCCTGGACGCCCAATTGTGTCTGGGCGGGGCTCTCTATGTGGTAAGGTATCCATTTTTCTAGATAAAGTGTTACGTCATTTTGCTATTGAGGCCAAATCTTATATCATGGATACTAACCATTTTCTGAGTAAGATTGAGGGTCTGGACATCACAGAGGATACTATTCTCGTTTCGTTTGATGTTGTATCACTGTACACCTCCATTAAACATGAACGTGGTTTGGAGGCTGTTGGTGTGGCGCTGGCGGGCTCTGACATGGCCCCATGTGGTGCACAGCTGGTCCTGGCACTGTTGGAGTTTGTCCTCAAGAAGAATTTTTTTCTTTTTGGGGATGAATTTTTCCTGCAGTTGCGTGGTACCGCCATGGGGTCCAATGTGGCGCCCACTTATGCAAACATCTACATGGCGGTATTCGAGGACCAGCATGTGTACAATTCCATCCACTGGCGCCATGTCAGAGCCTGGTGGTGCTACATTGATGATATCTTTTGTGTTTGGGAGGGGAACATGAATGATCTGGTATCTTTCCATAGTCATCTTAACATGATATTTCCTGAGCTGAAGTTCACAATGACACACTCCTTTGACCAGATTCAATTTTTGGATACTTTAGTGTACAAGCACAGTGGATTGTTATGCACTGATTTGTTTATAAAGGACACAGACAGGAATAGTCTCCTTGTTTTTGATAGTAATCATCCAAGGAAAATGATAGAGTCTCTGCCTTGGAGTCAGATGCTGAGAGTACGTAGGATAGTAAAGGACGAGACTATATTGGACAGGAGGCTTGATCAGATGTGTGAGAAGTTCATCAGAAGGGGGTATCCTGAGAAGGATCTTAGAAAATTCAAGGAGAAAGCCTTGAAGACAACATTGGAAGATGTGAGAAACAAACGTATTAAGATTTCCCTAAAAGAGTCCCTTTTGTTTCTACCTATTGCCCTGTTAGTGGTAAAATAGGGAATATCTTGAATAAGCATTGGGGTCTATTACATAGAGGTTTACCGGATGTAGTTGAATTTGCGCACAAGCCATTGCTTTCTTATAGGCGAGGGCGTAATTTGAAAGATAAGTTAGTAAAATCTGACATTGGATCCTCCAAAATATCCAAGAAAAATATTTAGACTTGAGAGTCCTCAGTGGTTGATACCTTTTAATGGCTAACTGAAAAGATGGTAACAAATTGCAAGCTTTCGAGACTACTCAGGTCTCTTCATCAGGCATAGACTAATACAACATCTGAAGAATCACATATTTATACACAAAATAGCACAGAAAAAATGCAATAGGTAGGACAAGTGACATGAAGCAGAACTGTCATTATGGCAGAGGGATTAACATAAATATGACTAGTTCATAGATAAGGAGTGAAGGTTTTATTACCCTCTGATTGGGGTCTGGTATTGTGTTGTGATGACCCTAAAAGGTCAGGGAGGCAGATTCCAACCAGTATCAACCACTGAGGACTCTCAAGTCTAAATATTTTTCTATCTACTGGCTAACACGGTACGAAGATACACATCTTTCCTATACCAAAATATCCAGACAGTTAACTTTGGGCCCTCCAAAAAATGGAAATTTTCCATGTTTGAATTGTGCATGCTGTGGCAATATGATCAAGGGTGACAGTTTTGGCCACTCACGCACGGGTCAACGCTTTCGGATCCAGGAACGGTACTCTTGTACATCTAGCTTTGTAATCTATATGCTCGTGTGTCCGTGTGGACTCATGTATATAGGCGAGACAACGATGGAAGTTAAGGCTAGGATAAGTAAACACAAAAGTACTATCAGGATGAAGATGATGGAACTGCCGGTATCTAAGAACTTTGTAGAATGTGGACACTTGGTCAGTCAGCTGAGATTTAGAGTTATTGACGGGGTTCCACCCCTTAGGAGAGGTGGCGACAGGATTAAGTTGCTTAAACAGAAAGAACTCCGGTGGATCTCCGTTTTGGAGACATTGCAACCAAAGGGGTTGAATATCGAATATAATTTGCATATTTGTGCTAGGTAATTTTTGCATCTATATTCTGTGTTTGTTTTTAGACATATATTTTACTTATGTTTGTTGTTTTCGTAGGATTATTATCTGGAGTGATCGGAGCAAGTGGTGACTTAATAGTTCCTGATGACATCATTTATTTTGTAGATATTATATATATTTCTTTAGGCGTCTGCTATATTGTTAATCTTCCATTCTATATAGATCCGCAGGTGCGGTCTCTTGCTTACATTATGCCAATACTGACGGTCATGTGACCTGCAGGTTTCCTGATGACATATCTGGAGTAGTATAAATAATGATAGAGTTTATTGTGCATGCGTGTTCTTTTTTCAGATGTCGGATGATGCCGGTGATCGCGCGCTATTTTAGTGTTTTCAGCCTGGAATAGAGGCTTATGATGGGACTATCATGTGATTAGACCTCGGATGATGCTTGCGATCATGTGACTGGGTGTCTGATGACGCTGGTGTTCACATGATCCACTGGGCGTTTGCTATGATGACTTCTGAACATGTGCCTTTGTTTACCACACAGTGGGGAGTGAGTTAGGTGTGCCTCCCGATTTGTTTTCCTGTGGGCTATTGGATAAGTGCTCTGACTAAGCGCTGCTGAACTGACACTGATTGGATATGGAGGATGCTGCTGCTAGTGAGTACATGATTGGTGCAGCACCAGAATGGGAGTGTGCAGTAACAGATCATCGATTGGCAGACTAAATGGTGATATTGTTTATATGGAGTAATCTATGGCATATTATATGCACAATTATAACATTGCTGTATTTTTCTATGATGTCACTATTCTGAGCTTTGATCACTGTTTTAAATTGATTATCGTTGTATATTCTGTATATATGTCTATTTGTATTATGGGCGGTTCCTGGATGGTGATTGGCTCCTCCACACCATTTAAGGACACCATTTTGCCTGTTTTTGTATACTTGATAAAGGCCTGAAAATGGCCGAAACGTCGTATTTTATGGTGGCTGAATAAAGACTTGTTATACTTCACCTGGATTGGATGCTGTTCCTATTTTTTCGTTGGACTGTTGTTCATTTGGATCCTTGAACGCCTGAACATGCATCCGTGCTAACTCCCGAGTGCTGTCAGCTGCTTGAACCCTTCCAGAGCCAGTCTCAAATTGGGCGAGATGGCGGAAATAACTATACCCTCTTTCAAAATAACAGCAGGATCA
The DNA here is from genome assembly GCA_033576555.1 of Oophaga sylvatica. Lineage (NCBI taxonomy): Eukaryota > Metazoa > Chordata > Amphibia > Anura > Dendrobatidae > Oophaga > Oophaga sylvatica. The sequence continues at coordinate 43,213 of JARQOD010006366.1, forward strand.
GATAACTCAGGAGAGTCCGCAAGTTAACTCCTCGA
>JARQOD010006367.1:0-43242 GCA_033576555.1 Oophaga sylvatica
TACCTCATGTTGCCATAAACACTCACCTGTTGTATAGGGACACTGAAGTCCAGGGAGAGGTCGTGAGCCAGCTCCTAGTACCTGAGCTATATAGAAGTATAGTGCTGGGGTTGTCACATAGTCACATACTTGAGGGACCACCTGAGGGAAACCAGGGACCAGATGGTGAAGTTAATGTTGTGGATGACATGTTAACTAAGGTTCCAGATCAAGATGTGAATGAGAATGAATTGTATAACTGTCATGTGTGCATCGCCACGAAGATCGTCGCGGTTGCACATTCTGACTTCTCACAGCTGAGTTGCTGTTTCTTTGTGTTTGGCAGTTAGGGAGTTAATTCTGTCTGTGCTCAGTTCTGGGACTGGGTGCAGTTTCTTCCGGCTGCAATTAATTATTTGTTGATTGGTTTCCTTTAAATCTCTGGTTGTCTGTGTTGGGAGTTGCCAGTGAAATTCTTCATGCAGACCACAGATAGGATTGTATCTGTATAGACTTAAGTTATAGAGCTCCTTAGTTGTTTTAAGCTCACCTTGCTTAGAGTTTAATATCCCAGATCATTTATGTTCCTTCTGTGTTTGAGTGTGTATGCAAGTCTGTGTTTTCTCCAGTCTGTCTTATATGTCTAATCTGTGTATTTAGCAGAGATCAGCCCATATCCCTTTGGTGGTAATCAGAATCCTTCTTAGGACTGATTACAGGGTTCAGGGACTGATAGGAGACAGGGTTAGGCTGGAGACTTGGACCTCTGAACCATTATCAGTACCTCCAAGGTGAGGGATTAGTTAGGACCCCAGTTTAGGGTCAGGTTAGACCCCCGGTCCTCCTCTTTCCTGTGACAGTGTATCAAGTCCTCAAGATTAACCCTGAGTTCAACGGATATCGTGTCAGGTAAATCTATTCTATATTTACATGCTGATGTTGCTAATCTATATGTTGTATAGAGTGTTGTTCTTTTAAGAATAGTTTACTGACATCGTACACATATCATAAGACCGCGTGACATTTTCACTGGCCCATAAAATTATTCCCAGTTGCCATGGATCCAGTAGCCCAGCTGGCTCTGCAGTTGCAGGGATTATCCATGAGCTGACGGACATTAAGTCCAAAGTTTTGTCTCCCTCGGAGCAAACCAGATTTGAACCTAAAGTAGCTCTCCCGGACAGGTTCACTGGTGGGCGAGACAAATTTTTTACCTTCAGGGAAGCATGTAAATTGTATTTTCGGCTTCGGCCTCGATCATCAGGGAGTGAAGAGCAGAGAGTGGGAATTGTTATCTCGCTCCTACAAGGGGACCCTCAATCCTGGGCCTTCTCCCTTCCTCCGGGATCCCCGGCTCTACAGTCAGTAGATCGATTTTTTACTGCCCTGGGTTTGGTATATGATGACCCAGATCGGGTCTCTCTTGCTGAGACAAAATTACGTAAGATACAGCAGGGAGATCGTCCGGCGGAGGAATTTGCTTCTGAGTTCCGTAGATGGGCCACAGATACTCAGTGGAATGACCCAGCTCTTAGGAGCCAGTTTTGTCATGGGCTTTCTGACAAATTAAAGGACGTTTTGGCTCAGTATGATTCTCCTCCATCACTGGAGGCTGCTATGGCCCTAGCTATCCGTACTGATAGACGGCTCCGGGAGAGTGTGGAGGTAACTCCGCCCCCTGTTGTTACTCCACCTACTACTAAAGTCCCTTATGTTGAGGTTCCCCTTGTCTGTTCGGAGGAGCCTATGCAGTTGGGAGGGACATCATTTCGTAGGAGGGGATTGGCGGTACGCCGCAGGACTAGAAGGTGTTTCTTCTGCGGGAAAGAGGGACATTTTGTTGGGGGATGTCCATCCCATGCCTTGTTGAGCAAAAAGTCGCCGGAAAACTGTTAATCCCAGGTTGTGTGGTGGACGACAACCTGGGAGTATGTATTTCGTCCGCTAGTTCTTCTCAGTTCCTTGTACCAGTGGAGGTGGTGGTTGGTACGAGAGTGGAGAGATTTTCTGTTCTTCTTGATAGTGGGTCCGGGGCTAATCTGGTTGACGCTCAGTTTGCTCAGGCTCAAGGTATGCATCTGAGTGTATTGGTCAAACCGATCCCTATATTCTCCATTGACGCCAGGCCTCTCGGCCAAGGTAGCTTTGTTCATGAGGTTCATAACATTGACCTTCGGGTAGGGGCAATACATAGGGAACTATTATCTTGTTATGTGTTGGAGGGTCTACCTACTCCTATTGTGTTGGGACTTCCTTGGTTGGTTAAACATAACCCTGTGATTAATTGGCAGTCCAGAGATATAAGCCAATGGGGGGAGTTTTGCAAAAGTAACTGCATGAACACAGTCATCAGTGCGGTCGTGCCTAGTACTTTGCCTCCTTTTTTGGAGGACTTTGGGGATGTGTTCTCTGAGGAGGGGTGTCCGGAGTTGCCTCCTCATCGCGTGTATGACTGCTCTATTAATTTACTTCCTGATGCTAAGTTACCTAAAGCTAGGTTATATAACCTTTCTGGTCCTGAGAGGCAGGCTATGAAAGATTATATTTCGGAAAGTCTGGCCAAAGGGCATATTAGACCTTCATCTTCCCCAGTGGCCGCGGGGTTCTTCTTTGTGAAGAAAAAAGATGGAGGCCTACGCCCTTGCTTGGATTTCCGCGAACTTAATCGGATTACTGTTCGAGATCCGTATCCACTCCCTCTGATTCCTGATCTCTTCAATCAAATTGTTGGCGCCAAATGGTTCTCTAAATTGGATCTCAGGGGGGCGTATAATCTGATTAGGATAAAAGAGGGGGATGAGTGGAAAACGGCGTTTAACACGCCGGAGGGACATTATGAGAACCTTGTCATGCCTTTTGGTCTGACTACTGCACCAGCAGTATTCCAACATTTTGTTAATGACATTTTTCGTCATCTGGTGGGGCTGTTTGTGGTCGTATATTTGGATGACATTTTAATTTACTCACCAGATCTTGTGTCTCACCAGGAGCATGTGAGACAGGTGTTGCAGATCTTGCGAGACAATAAACTATACGCCAAACTGGAAAAGTGTGTATTCGCCGTACAGGAACTTCAGTTTTTGGGTTTCTTGGTGTCAGCCTCCGGTTTCCGTATGGACCCTGAGAAAGTGAGAGCAGTGCTTGAATGGGATCAGCCAGAGGATCTTAAGGCTCTGCAGCGTTTTCTGGGGTTTGCTAACTACTACCGGAAATTTATTTGTAATTTCTCATCTGTTGTCAAACCTCTCACTGACATGACAAGAAAAGGGACGGATTTTTCTAAATGGTCGGACAAAGCTTGCCAAGCTTTTTCCTCTTTGAAAAAATGTTTTGCTTCGGCACCTGTTCTCATCCAACCAGATGCATCACAGCCGTTCGTTGTGGAGGTGGACGCGTCTGACGTAGGGGTGGGTGCAATATTGTCCCAGGGTCCGTCCCCTGGTAAATGGCATCCGTGCGCTTTCTTTTCTAAAAAATTGTCGTCCGCCGAAAGGAATTATGATATCGGCAATAGGGAACTTTTGGCCATTAAGTTGGCTTTTGAAGAATGGCGTCACTTTTTGGAGGGGGCAGTCCACCCGGTCACCGTCATTACTGATCACAAGAACCTGCTGTATTTGGAATCTGCTAAGCGTCTGAATTCCAGACAAGCTCGATGGTCGTTGTTTTTTACCAGGTTTAATTTTGTTGTCACTTATCGCCCTGGATCTAAGAATGTTAAGGCGGATGCCTTGTCTCGCAGTTTCCCAGGGGCCGGGAAAATGGATGACCCGATTCCTATCCTTCAGGAGGGGGTGGTAGTGTCGGCTGTATGTTCTGAGCTTGAGGAGGAGGTGTTAGAGGCTCAGGGGGACGCCCCTGCAGGACCTCCAGGGAGACTGTTTGTCCCAAATCAGTTGAGACAAAAGGTTATTGAGGCACATCATAATTCTGCTTTAGCAGGACATCCAGGGAGTAAGGCTACTTTAGATCTCCTTTCTCGCCGGTTTTGGTGGCCTAACGTTAATAAAGATGTTTTAACTTTTGTCGCGTCCTGTGGGGTTTGTGCTCGCTCTAAGACCCCTCATACCCGTCCGTCTGGGACCCTCTTACCCTTGAAACTTCCGGAGCGTCCATGGACTCATTTGTCTATGGACTTCATCACGGACCTTCCTCAGTCGTCAGGGAAGACTGTCATACTGGTGGTTGTTGACAGGTTCAGTAAGATGGCACATTTCATTGCTCTTCCTGCCCTCCCTAATGCTAAAACTCTGGCGCAGGTGTTCATTGGGGAGATTGTGAGACTTCATGGGTTGCCTTCTGATGTGGTGTCAGATAGGGGGTCTCAGTTTGTGTCCAAGTTTTGGAGGGCATTTTGTTTACGTCGGGGGATGCAATTGTCATTTTCCTCGGCTTTTCATCCGCAGACCAATGGTCAGACAGAGCGTCTGAATCAAAGCCTAGAGACTTATCTTCGGTGTTTTGTCTCAGAGAACCAGGAGGACTGGTCTTCTTTCTTGCCTCTGGCAGAGTTCGCTCTTAACAACAGGCGGAGCGAGTCCACTGGTAAGTCCCCGTTTTTTGGGGCATATGGTTTTCATCCCCAGTTTTGTACATTCAATGGGGGGGGCCCTTCTGGGGTTCCTGAGGAGGAGCGTTTCTCGTCGTCACTTGCTTCAGTGTGGAGAGGTGTATTGAATAATCTGAGTGCTATGGGGAACCGTTATAAACGTATGGCTGATAGGAGGAGAGTTTCTGGTCCAGATCTTAATGTGAACGATCTGGTATGGTTGTCTACCAGGAATATAAAACTTAAAGTTCCCTCCTGGAAGCTGGGCCCCAGATTCATCGGGCCGTACAGGATCAGTTCCATAATTAATCCTGTGGCATTTCGTCTGGACCTCCCTCCTACGTTTAAAATTCATAATGTGTTCCACAAGTCATTACTTAAGAGGTACGTGGCACCAGTCATACCATCACCTCTACCTCCTCCTCCAGTGGTGGTCAATGGTAACTTGGAGTTTCAAGTGTCAAAGATCATTGACTCACGTCTGAATCGCCGGTCCCTTCAGTACTTGGTGCATTGGAAGGGGTATGGTCCAGAGGAGAGGACGTGGGTTCCTGCGTCTGACATTAACGCAGATCGTTTGGTGCGGACCTTCCACAGAACTCACCCGGGCAAACCTGGCCCTGAGGGTCCGGAGGCCCCTCGTAGAAGGGGGGGTACTGTCATGTGTGCATCGCCACGAAGATCGTCGCGGTTGCACATTCTGACTTCTCACAGCTGAGTTGCTGTTTCTTTGTGTTTGGCAGTTAGGGAGTTAATTCTGTCTGTGCTCAGTTCTGGGACTGGGTGCAGTTTCTTCCGGCTGCAATTAATTATTTGTTGATTGGTTTCCTTTAAATCTCTGGTTGTCTGTGTTGGGAGTTGCCAGTGAAATTCTTCATGCAGACCACAGATAGGATTGTATCTGTATAGACTTAAGTTATAGAGCTCCTTAGTTGTTTTAAGCTCACCTTGCTTAGAGTTTAATATCCCAGATCATTTATGTTCCTTCTGTGTTTGAGTGTGTATGCAAGTCTGTGTTTTCTCCAGTCTGTCTTATATGTCTAATCTGTGTATTTAGCAGAGATCAGCCCATATCCCTTTGGTGGTAATCAGAATCCTTCTTAGGACTGATTACAGGGTTCAGGGACTGATAGGAGACAGGGTTAGGCTGGAGACTTGGACCTCTGAACCATTATCAGTACCTCCAAGGTGAGGGATTAGTTAGGACCCCAGTTTAGGGTCAGGTTAGACCCCCGGTCCTCCTCTTTCCTGTGACAGTGTATCAAGTCCTCAAGATTAACCCTGAGTTCAACGGATATCGTGTCAGGTAAATCTATTCTATATTTACATGCTGATGTTGCTAATCTATATGTTGTATAGAGTGTTGTTCTTTTAAGAATAGTTTACTGACATCGTACACATATCATAAGACCGCGTGACAATAACCCTGACAGTGAGCAGGATGTGAATGAAAATGAAGTGTATAACCCTGAAAGTGAGCAGGATGTGAATGAGAATGAATTGTATAGCCCTGACAGTGAGCCAGATGTGAATGAAAATGAAGTGTATAACCCTGAAAGTGAGCCAGATGTGGCTGAGAAAAAGGGGTCAGACAGGGATAGTGGTAGTGATAGTGAATCATCTGATGACCATAAAGCAACCAGTGCAAATGAGGAAGGCATGGTAGCAGAGGAGGTTGAGAGTCCTGAGAAGAAAGCTGATGCTGACCTTACAGCCGGACAGAAGATGGCATCTGAAGATGTTTTACAGTGGGCCGGTTCCCTGGCGAAGACTAAGGTGAAAGGAGGAGAGCTGAGCTTTAAAGGCAGGACTCTGAAACTGAACACAGCACAAGTGAATGCTGTTGAAGATGAGAAGTTATCAATGTATGGTATGGAGCTGCATCATGCCCAGGACTCTGAAGGTAATGCTGCAGAGGTGGAAAAAGCCATGGAAGTGGTGGTCACCAAGCCAGATGCCTCATCAGAAGCTGAGGTCTCAAGTGAAGCTGTGAGGAACAAGACTGAAGATATGGGGACTGACTCTGTCCAGGAATCTGTTTCTGCCGAAGACAGCGGCGTGGACGGGTTACGGTCCGGATCAGTAGCTGCAACTCGTGAAGCTCATGCTGGAAGTTCGGCGCCCGGAGCCCCAGCAGTGTTCCCGAGTGATACCAAGGATCTGGATAAATCACAAGATGAGATTTTGAGACATCAGGCTGGCATTGGTGAGCTCAAGCGCACTTTCATGGAGTCTACATCGGAGCCACGTCCCAACAAATGGGAAAAGCGGTGTGTCACTCCGTTGCCGCTGCAGACACACGGGAGCTCAGATGAGATGCAGAACGTGGTGGAAGAGAAGAATCCGGCGGGTTCTGAGTATACAGATGCAGCTATCAAGGAGAACTTGAGAGCTGGAATAAATGGAGATATTGGAGACCATAATGATGTGACTGAAGAGGTAGAATGTAAGACTGACGGTAGGGCTTCTGAGCATGTTCTACCAGAAGAGCCTGAAGAAGGGGCCGAAGACATAAAGGACGTCCAACAGGTACCAGATGAATTGATTACTTCTCAGAAAAAACTCCAAACTGTGATGAAGGAGTGTGATGAAAGCCATGAGCATCTTCGTGAGAAAGTCAATGAAGTAAAAGGAAGAATACAGGGAATCTCTTCGTTGCAAGAGCAAATGCTGCTCAATAAGTCTAAGGCTCTATATAAGAATGCTGTTGTCACGGTAGAACATTACAATTCAGCTGGAGACTTAGCGGATGAGTTATGTGTACTGCAAGGGAGGGGCGGTCTGCTCCTTCTGCGGTCCCAGTCATTTGAACAGAGTAGCTTGGGATGGTCAGAGACCATGGCAGAGGAGCTTAAGGTCTGTGAAATAGACTTTGTGAGTCCACCGATGTTCGAGAAAATAGATGTGCTAAAGAGGGTTCAAGGGGAACTAGAGAAAAGTAAAAAACCCCCTATACCTTCTGTGATAGTTGGTGACACATGGTCAGTGCACCAAGGACAGGAGGTACGTGAGTTTCTGAGGAAGAGTCAGCAGAAGTGTTCTGATGTGCCGGGTCGTACTTCTCTGGCCAGGCACTATATCGAAACTGAGCCCGGCCCTAAGGTCAAGATAAAACCGTGCAGGATACCCGAGGCCCGCAGAGAGCATAGGACTGGGAGGGTACAGGGTAGTGCGGATGCTTCAGATGAAGAGAAAGCTGATGAAGGCCATGACTGGTCCAGAGTTCACTTTCTCTTTTGGATTGTTGACCAGCCCTCCGGTCTGGATGACCAGCCCTCCGGTCTGGAGAAGAGGGGGGGGATATGTGAGACAGTGAAGGAATATGTGTCGAATGGGGTGTACATTTCACCTAGGTACTGTGCTGTATGGTATAAGGGAAATGTGTGGCTTTGTAAACCTAGTGGTAGAGAAAGGTCACTACACCTTACATTCAGTACACACTTGCAGCTCAGGCCTGAAACCATTCAGCTGTTAATTAGGAGACCAGAAGTAGGTGTCTGCGAACACAGTCAGAGAGCTCGCTTAGTCTGGACACAGGAGGGGTCCAGGCACAGAAGGTGTCTCCAGGAGTTTGAGCTATCTCAGTCTGGGTGCTCGATGTACCCCGGACACAGGAGTAGTCTCTGTGAGAATCCATGCGGATAGCTGCTGAATAGGATGAGAGCTCGCTTAGTCTGGACAAGGAGTCCAGGCACAAGAAGGAGTCTCCAGGAGTATGAGCTGTCTCAGTCTGGGTGCTCGATGTACCCCGGACACAGGAGTAGTCTCTGTGAGAATCCATGCGGATAGCTGCTGAATAGGAGGGGAGCTCTCTCAAGTCTGGACGTTGAAGGTGCCTTCAGACACAAGGAGGAGACTCTGTGAAACTCCATGCTGGTAAATGCTGAACATATGTGTTGTTTTGGCCCAGGCTGTTAGAGTCTGGTCCCGGATAGATAGGGAAATCTATCTAAGTGTAGTAAGTGGCTGGACAAGCCCAAGTCTTATGTTTATGATTTGGTTTTGATTATGTTCTGTTTGCTGTGGACTTTAATAAAACTGGTTGCGGCCAGTTTTTACCAGAACTGCTGTCTGTGAATGAACTGTTTCCATGCCACTCCGTCTACCCGGACGGCGATCCCAGAGCTATATCCCCTGAAAAGCTTACAGTACATATAATGAGGTACACCACATTAGATGTGATGCAGCTGAAAGTACCTGGTATCTTGTAGTCCTGATGTGAGTTGGGGATCTTTATCTTGTCCGTGGTCATTATAGATGCACAGGTTTTACATTTCTTCTTGTTGCAAGGAAAGGTTCCTGCAGCTGTTGGGGAGGACAGGGAGCTTCTGACAATGATGCTTCTTAGATTTGGGGGCTGCCTAAAACATAGTAGTGGGGGGTCTGGAAATATGGATTGTAATCGGGCATCTTTTTGTAGTAAAGGTTGTAGTTTCCGTGCAGCTCCCCTTAGCATCTCCAGATTTGGATTGTAGGTGACCACTAGAGGCACCCGGTTATTTTCTTCTTTAGCTTTGTAATGTAGCAGGTGATTCCTTGATATTCTGGTGGCTCTTGTAATTTGGTTTTCAATTGTTCTTGGATGGTAGCCCTGGTTCAAAAAAGTCTTTCTGAGGCGACCAAGGTGTTCATCTCTATCCATGGGGTTGGAACATATACGGTTGTATCTGATGGCTTGGCTGTAGACAATAGAGTTTTTTATGTGTTTTGGATGGAAACTGTCCCATTTAAGGTATGTTGGACGGTCGATTGGCTTCTGATACAGGGATGTCTCCAATAATTTCTGGGAAGGCACAAAAATACTCTCTAATAAAATATGCATGGAATATTTGATCTCAAGGTCAAAATATTAGTTTTTGGATCCCTCAGGCAAACAGGGATCTCATATAAGTGTTAGTCATTCCTAAATGAAATATAGAGCCATCCTCGAAGTTTAGCGTTTCCGTACGATGTTATCTATCTATCTATGAACGCCATAATTATATAGGATGTATACATATATTTATTTAAAGTAGAAAAGAAGAACATTTGAATTTGGAAATGTGAGTGCTCAATATATGTGTAATAGAACACAATAGCTTAGAATATGTACATACATTATTACAAAAGAAAAATATATACGCTAATTGGATTGTTCATATTTTCGTTGGCAACTGGATTTGTGCTTGATATTAAATTTGGATCAGACTGGAAATGTGATAACTTTCCGATTAGTCGATGTCCGACCACAGGGACCTGCACCAATTGTACAGACTTCAATGAGGACATTGTTCCATTCTTTCTTTCCGAGGTTACAAGAAAAAGACAAGCGCAATGCTTGGCAGCCCCTTAGAGATAAAAGTTCACCTGTTTTTTTAACCAGTGTAGGTGTCAGCTGTCAAATCCCCACCAATCAACCAGTAGTCACATACATACATATACAAATTATTATTTTCTCAGATTCCATTTAAAACTAAGCAGAAAAAATGTTACTTGCTAGTTTACTTATAATGGAGACTAGAGTGTTCCAGCTGCCATACATTATGCCACACTATAGACCCACAAGTAGGACCAGTGTGAAGTTCCCTCATGAAGGACTCTTTATAGTGTTGCCCAGACCAATTTCCAGTTCCAGCTGCCATACATTATGCCACACTATAGACCCACAAGTAGGACCAGTGTGAAGTTCCCTCATGAAGGACTCTTTATAGTGTTGCCCAGACCAATTTCCAGTTACCATTGTGTCCAAATGCGGGACTCATCGCTAAAGAGGATAGACCTCAAATTTCGATATTTGCATATCATGGATAGGTCTATAAATATGTCTGTTAATTCTATGATTTCCATAATTCTACCACTTTTCCTTCTTGGTGTTGCAATCTCAATGTTGAGGAGTGTCTTTAGCTTCATATCTTTTAGGCTAAGTTCACATGAGCAAAAAATCATCCGATATTCAGTCAGAAAAAGACAATTTTTCACCTTTATTGTCCTCCATTTGTCATCCAATTTTATACATTAGCAGTTGCTAAAATTTAGAAAACTAATAACAGTTTCCTAAGTTAAGGATTGCAATATACCCACAAACATCAGATGCTATACGGTTGATCCGTATGACATCTGATTTTCTATGTGCACCCACAGACTTGAATAGACGAGTCTCATCTGTAATGCTGAAGAGACTTGTTCAAGCTACAGTTTTTCCCAGGAGGATATTCGGTCCATGTGAAAAAAAATGGTTATCTGAACAGCCAAATTGGCTAACATGGGTGCTTGCGTTGTCCGACTGCGGTCAGTGTTTTCTACCAATACTGAAAATACGATCTTGTGATTGTAATCCTAGGCAGCAAAGAACCTACAGTGTTCCAGTTGTAGCAATAAAATATAGAGTCATCCTTGGAGTATAGTTTGTGCATGTGTTGTTTTAATTTTTATGCTTGGAGTCATAACAGGGTTTTCATACGTATTTAACTAATTTTGTACCTGTACATAAAAAGTTTTTCACTTTGTTATTAATTGTTATTGTAAAAATTCCTTAGCTCCCCTGATTCTGCAGCTGTGTCGCTCCATTGTAGAAATATTCACATTTCTTCTGGAGCACACTGTGTGAAATCTCTACTTTGCAGTCCAACTGGACATTTGTTTCGAGACTTCCAAGGATGTGTATGCTTTTTAACCTCCCTCACCAACGCTGCCAATCACAGCTCAACAGTTTTTGACACTGATAGACTGCTAGATCAGCAACAGAGCTGTGACTGGCAACAACTGGAAGAGAGGGGTGAAAACGCACACCCCCAAAGAAGACTGTGATGTAGCAAACAGTTCATCTGTAAAGCAAAGTATATATAGTATATAGCATGCTCTAGAAGAGACACATGTGAATATCTCTACAATGTAGTGATAAAGTACAAAATGGAAAAGAGTAGCAGAATCAGTGGAGCTCAATGATTTTCACAAGGTATATACAGTAACTCATTTTTTTTAGCAAGTGTGTAATATTATTTTCCTTATTACCGTAAGTACTGTAAGTTTAAAACACAATTGCTGTCAGAATTCAGGGAGATAAAAATAAAATAAAATGCTGTGTTACCCCGAATTATAGAAAAGCCGTCATGATTGTTAGTATGTGGTTTTTATACTGTAATGCAGCGTTCTTCTTTATACTAACATAATGTTTCTAATTTAATCAAACAGAAAAAAACAATGTTCCTATTGCCTTTTGGCTTGTCCAAGTGATCTTTAGCAATCTGCGAACGAACGGACAGCAATGTTCTTTTGGAGAGTAGTGGCTCTCTACCTGCAGCCTATCAGGACCCCTGCTGCAGCCTTGCAGCAGGAGTCTGCGCACAAATACCAAGGGGTCAGGGAGTGTGAGAGGAGCGCTGCGGTGAGCTTACCTGCAGCAGAGCAGGACCTGAAGCACGTGACCACCGGGGGAGTTTCCGGGGGCGGAGTCAGGCGCAGAGTAGCGGCGGTGACTGGCGATGCCGGAGAGTAGTCAGAACATGCCAAAGTCATGCCGGGAGGTCGATGAGGTGCAAAAGGGTTAAACACAGAGAGTGGTCAAGACGTAGCTAAATGTCAGGAAGCCGAAGATAGTGATCCAGAACAAATGGGGCAAACGGGTGGGAAGTCAGAGTAAACAAGCCAAAGGTCAGAGCCGGAATAGACAGTAATAACAGAGTCACAAAGCAAGGCACAGAATGAGAAAACAGACCGGGTCATACACTGAGAGGCAATTGGACAAAACAGTATACGAGCACACCAGGGGGGTCAGACACACAGCCAAGAACAAATGTATCACTGACAAGGAATCCCAGCGAGTATATATAGCCCTCCCTAATCCAAAAGGAGGCCATACCAAATTAACCCTGAGAGGATGGGACAATAAATCCCATCCACAGCCATGACACAGCCAATGTTATTTATTGCCCAACTGACCGTGGCTTCCTTTTTGACCTTGTGGACTGTCAGGGTCACCATCAGGGCATTACTGCCTGACTGGCATATGGAAGCTGATGAGCAGAGGGGGCCCGCATCAGGCCACGTGTCTTCTGCTCACAGGGCTCCAGCGGCAGGATTCTGCTGGTGCAGTAATTGAACCTGCATCCGAGATGCAGGTCCAGTTAAACTCTATTGCCGTGCGGACCCGCACGGCAATAGTTAAGAACTGCCAACCAATCAGAGGCTGGCTGCTGACATCAGCACGCACGTCGCCGGCATATGACGTATGACGTCATTGTCATTCACCGGAGAGTCCGCGGTTGAAATGCCTGGAGTGAACATTGCCACTGGAACGCGGCCAGGTAAGGAGAAAGGTTTTTTTAATTTTTATTAAAAGTGGCATGCCGCAAATGCAAACATTTACATGGACGCCTTTGAGTGCACTCATGTCTACGAGAATGCCATCTTTAAATCCCATAGTATGTGTTGGCTTCGCTATATAGATGACATTTTTTGTCCTTGGACAGGCCCTCCTGACTCCCTAACTTGTTTCACTGAATATCTAAACTCAATTAGACTGGAACTTCAGTTTACACTCAACTGGAACCTAACTCAAATTTATTTTCTTGACACTATGGTTATCAAGAAACCTAACAGGTGTCTCTCCACAGACATTTTCAATAAACCGACCGATTCTAACTGTTTACTCAATTACACTAGTTGTTATCAATCTTCCGTTAAACACAATTTACCCCGATCTCAATATAAATGCGTCACACGACTAGTCTCTATCCCAAATCTTCTACCTGGTCGCCTAGATGAGATGTCTAATAAATTTATTGCACAGCAATATCCGTAATCCCTTCTCGATAAAGAAAAAGTGATGGCCCTTGAACCTGCCCTTCATCAAACTCCCAAACTAAAACCTGAACGCGTTCCCTTTATCCATACTCACCACCCCGTCATGCCAAAGATCTATGACATCATTTGTAAGCTTTGGTCTATCCTTACACGCTTGTACCCACACATTGAAGCCTATAAGGTACCTCCCCTTATGTGTAAAAGAAGACCTAATAACAACAGAGACCGAGTAGTTAAGGCTGACCTGGGCAGCTTTACTAAAGTTCCCAAACAGACTTTCCTCAATACAGAGAGAAATTGCGCTTTTCCTTGTTTGGGATGTGCATGCTGTTCTAATGTTATCAAATCCAGAGAAATTGTCCATCCTCACTCTGGAAAACGTTACAATATCAAGGGATTCTTCAAATGTGAATCTAACTATGTTATTTATGTAATAAAGTGCCCGTGTGGCCTACTCTACGTCCGTGATCAAATCGCGAGTCACAAATCAATAATACGCTGGAAAAAATCTTGGCTCCCTCTTCCCCAACATTTCATATCTGCTAGCCACTCGGTTTCGTAACTACGCTTTCAGGTCATAGAGCAGATCACAAAACTGCGACAGGGCTGCAACCACATTAAATTGCTCAAACAGAGAGAGTCCTTTTGGATATACACTCTACAAACCCTAATGCCAAAGGGACACAACAGGGAACTTGATTTGGTATTCAAATAATATCATTTTGAAATTTAGGCTTTCCTGCTTGATTATTCATTGGTATGTTCTTATATTTATCTACAAGCTCTGTATCACAGCTTATGTTATGGTTTATGTAGACTAATGCAATTATGGGTTTATGTTTGACATGATGACCTCTGTTATCTACCTTTTCCTTCCTTTCTCATATTACAGGCAATATGACCTCTCCATTTTTTCCCATCTCTGCTCAGGGTAATGTAGGGATCCGCTCTGGTAGGCAGGGGCCGGGCCGCAGTAATGAGGCAAACACACAGGCTTTTAGTTCAAAGTTCAGTGGTTTTAATAAACGGGTTCAACAGAAAGTCCAGATAACAAAATCAAAACAGAACATAAATCACTCCAGTTTGGAGAACCACTGGTCCCAGACTCACCCTTGCTTGGGACGGGCTTAACTAAGCGGCTGCAGGTTAGCAGAGACCGCCAGGTGCCATTCCGGGTGGTCTGGTACTCGCTTCCTGGTGCACACTGACACACTGTAACAAAACAATCTTCCTGGCTGACTCCAGCCAAACTCCTTCCTTCCACACCCACCAACTACAACAGCTCCTTGTTTTATAGGCCTAGTCCACACCCTCAGGTGAGGTATACATCAGCTGACCTGATCACGTGACTATGACCTCATCACAGGTCCTTGAGATCAGGGAAAATCCTGACCAAACTCCAGTCTGCTAGGAGAAATATATCTCCCATCCATCAAGACCCCCTTTGGTGTACCACAGTAAGTACCTACCCTCCTGATTTTTTATTTTTATTTTTTATTATTTTTTCATTTTCATTATTTTTTATTTATTATTTTATTATTATTTCATTTTTTTCACTTATCATTTCTTTTTATCTTTATTTTTACCTTTATTATACAAATTTTTTAGTTTTGTTTTTCATTCTTTTTTGCATTCATTTTTTTCATTAATTTTATTTTATTTCTATTCTTGTTTTTGTTTTTCATTATTCTTTTCATTTTTTTATTATTTATTTTATTATCTTTTTATTTTTTATTAAAATTAGCTAATTCTTACTTTTTCATTTCATTATTTTTCATTTTAATTTTTTTTACCTCTAGTTCATTCTCCATTTCTTTCATATATCCTTTGCCTATTCATACCCCTGTATCATATCCACTACCTACAGCCATCATACATTGCTCATTTTGAGATTCTTTCATATGCGCTACTGTTCATGCGCCCGCGATGCCTATTCTATAGACAACAATGTGATCACATCACGCAGGCTCCTATGCTTCCCTGCGCTCTCCATTAGTGCTTCAGCGCCTGCTTCGTTCTTTGCCAGACAGCACCGTATCCACACTGCGCAGGTGCCCTGGCTCCCCTTCTTGTTTTCCATATGCGCTACTGCGCATGCACATCTCTACACACTATCTTCAGCTCTCCCGTACTGTGCATACCCCCCCAGCGCTCCATGCGTCCCATGCCTCTCTTTCACCTCCGGTAGAGCGCAAGCGCCCCCCTTCCAGCCCTCACTGTCATTCACATTTCCGGGACTCTGATTCCATTTAAACCCACTGACCGCCAATGCATGCACACACCACCACAGATGGCATGTGCCCTATATTTCATATAAGGTATGCATTTTCTGACTCTTTACCCTATCAATGTGCTTCCAATTTTTCATTTATTTTCATTTATTTTTATTGTATTTTTTCACTTTTTATTTTTTATTTTTCTTTTTCCACTCCACAGCTCCTGTTGGGACTTTAGTTCCTTTGCTGATCCCTTTGTACAGTTCATAGGTATGCATTTACTCCCCTATCGAATACCGACTGCGTCTCTTATATGCATTACTATATATAAATTTTTCCTCACAGCCCCAATTGGGACTTCTGCTCTTACTCGGGTCTACTTCCTAACTCAATTTCTCCTACTTAAAAGGTCAGTCTTCATGTTCACATCTACCCAATTTTGACAATGTTTTTATTGCTTATGTACATTGTGAACCACCTCTCTTCATGGTTATATGTGAAGTCTGCATTCTAAATGCAGTGATCTACTTCAGATTTACGGACAGCTTCTTGTGTATATTTTGCATATTTTGTATGTGTTTGTAAAAATTATATTCACCTGTACATACATGTATATAGCAACTGCCTTTGTTTATTATTACTAATTTTCTGTATATTTGTTTTTTGCAGTGAGGTTTGAAAAAGACCCTTTATTGGGTCGAAACGTTACCTCGTTATACTAGTTTTCGTTGCTGTGGTGACTATAATAAATCCAAATTTTTGCATATGAAAAATTACATTTTTGAGTGCGGCAGTTTCTTCTTATTTATGATTTCCACAGGATTAATTCCAGGTTCAGCCTGCACCTACCATATATTTTACAGAGTGCACGTAATTTATTTTTATTATATGTTTCGATGGCAGGATGGAGACACATGTACCATGTGTCTCCATCCTGCCCCATGATCCTGCACCATGTGACATGGGGCAGTATGTAGACACATGTGCAGGATGGAGACATGGGGCAGGATGGAGAGATATGGGGCAGGATGGAGACATGAGGCAGGATGGAGACATGAGGCAGGATGGAGACATGGGCAGGATGGAGACATGGGGCAAGATGGAGACATAGTGGAGGATGGAGACATGGGGTAGGATGGAGACATGAGGCAGGAAGGAGACATGGGGCAGGATGGAGTCATGGTGCAGGATGGAGATACGGTGCAGGATGGAGACATGGGGCAGGATGGAGACATGGTGCAGGATGGAAACATGGGGTAGTATGTAAACATGGGTTAGGATGGTAGCACATAGTTCAGTATGGAGACATGGTGCAGGATGGAGACATGCGGCAGGATGGAGACATGGGTGTTATGAATGTGCTAGAGATGGTTTCTGAGCAGAGGCTCCCTCTGGTGGTTACAGACAGTACTGAACCTTTCAGAGAGGAGTGGCAATCTGGGTTCACTGACTGGTCTGATATAAGGGAGGTTCCCTCCCATGATGGTTGCCGGTGATCAATTGTTCTTGTCTCAATTGTGGTTCCTGGTTCATGTGGAAGTTTGCTGGAGTCTTGCCTGCATCTCCTGCTTTCAGATAAGATATTTTTTTGCTTTTTGCATTGTTTTCTGCACTTTTGTGGAGGTCAGTCAGGTCCCCTCCTTGGGCCTGAGCTCCTCACAGTTTATCTGCAGCCACTGTTATTTGCTCATTTGCTTTTTCCTGTTTTTTCAGCGGCTGCGGCTTGGTTTTTGTTCACACTGAGATCTGATTTAGCGGGTGGCGAGATCGTGTGATCTCAGTATTTTTTGTAATCAGAATTGTTGGATTTTTGTAGGGTTTTCTGGGTTGCAGAAAGTAATCTCTCCTGTCCTATCCTATTTAGTCAGCTTTGTTATGATTTGGTATCTGAGGAGTGCAGGTAAAAAAGGCAATACACCAGAGCAGTTGGAAACTATGAGATTGCAGTACCCTGACTAACCACCACAACTAGAGGCAGCCGTGGAGCGTTCCTACGTTGGTCCTAGACGCCTCGTCACAGCCTGAGAAACTAACTATACCTAAAGATAGAAAGAGGAAAGCTATCTGCCCCGGAGCAGATCCCCAAAGAACATAGAAAGCCCCCAAACATGTAATGGCGGTTAGACAAGAAGAAATACAGACACAGACAGAAAATAGTAAGAGCAAACGTTGGGGCCCAAACTATCTAAATAGAAAAGGATAGGAAGGGCACTTACTGCAATCCCAAAAAACCCTGAAAAGCACCAACTTTACTAATTTCAAAAACACCTGAGATCACACGACCTCTACCACCTAAATTAGTTCTCTGGTGTAACAAAATCAAAACAGCAGCCACTGAAAAAACTGGAAAAAGCAAATGTACAAACATCAGTGGCTGAACAAAACTGAGAGGGCAAAAGCCCCGGAGGGGACCCTGAAGGCCCCCACAGAAGTGCAGGACAAAATGCAAAAATCAAGCACAAAAGCAAAAAGAAGAAAATGTCTTATCTGATAGCAGGAGATGCAGACACGATACAGCAGGCTACAAAGGAAACAGGAATCAAGGATTGAGACCAGAACAATTGATCACCGGCAACCCTGATGGTAAGGTGACTCCCTTATATAAGACCAGTCAGTAACACCTGATTCCCAATCCTCACAATCTTCACTGGACAGTCCAGTACCGCTTGTAACCACCAGAGGGAGCCTCTGCTCAGAACTCATTTCAAGTCCATTCACAACAGTACCCCCCCCCTTGAGGAGGGGTCACCGAACCCTCACTTGAGCAACCAGGTCGGTCAGGATGAGTTCTATGATACGCACGGATGAGTCTCCTAGCATGGATGTCCGAAGCAAACACCCAAGAATTGTCTTCCTGACCATAACCTCTCCACTTAACCAAATACTGGAGTTTCCGTCTAGAAAATCGAGAATTCAAAATTTTCTCAACCACAAACTCCATATTGCCCTCAACCAGAACAGGGTCAGGAGGCAAAGCAGTAGGAACCACTGGCTCAACAAACCTCTTCAACAAGGACTTGTGGAACACATTATGGATCTTAAATGTTCCTGGAAGAAGCAAACGAAAAGAAACAGGATTAATAATCTCCATGATCTTATAAGGTCCAATGAACCTAGGCTTAAATTTAGGAGATGCCACTCTCATAGGAATATTTTTTGAGGACAACCAGACCAAGTCCCCCACTTTAAACTGGGACCATCAGTCCTATGCCGGTTAGCAAACCGCTGGGCCCTCTCCTGAGAGAGGGACAACCTCTGCACTACCTGGTCCCAAATCTGTTGCATACGCTCCACAACAGAGTCAACACCTGGACAGACAGAAGCCTCCGTCTGTCCTGAAGAAAATCGAGGGTGAAACCCAGAATTACAGAAAAACGGAGACATCAAAGTGGCAGAGCTAGCCCTATTATTAAGAGCAAACTCAGCCAAAGGCAAAAAAGAGACCCAGTCATCCTGATCAGCAGACACAAAGCATCTTAGATAAGTCTCCAATGTCTGATTTGTTCTCTCAGTTTGACCATTGGTCTGAGGATGAAACGCCGAGGAGAAAGACAATTGAACACCAAGTTTAGAACAAAAGGTCCTCCAAAATCTGGAAACAAACTGGACTCCTCTGTCAGACACAATGTTCTCAGGAATGCCGTGTAAACGAACCACGTGCTGAAGGAACAAAGGTACCAATTCAGAGGAGGAAGGCAACTTAGATAATGGCACAAGATGTATCATCTTGGAAAACCTATCACAAATCACCCAGATGACGGTCATTCTCTGAGAAACAGGGAGGTCGGAAATTAAATCCATAGAGATATGGGTCCATGGTCTCTTGGGCACAGGCAATGGCATCAACAAACCACTAGAGCGAGAGCAAGGCTTGGAGCGAGAGCAAGTCCCGCAGGACTGCACAAATTCCCTGACATCACGAGACAAGGTAGGCCACCAAAAGGACCGACTAACCAAGTCTCTGGTACCAAAAATTCCGGGATGACCGGCCAACGCGGAACAATGAATCTCAGACATCACACTCTTTTTCCAGTGGTCCGGGACAAACAATTTCCCAACAGGGCAGCGCTCGGGCCTATCCTCCTGACACCCCTCCAGAGCCAGTCTCAAATTGGGCGAGATGGCGGAAAGAACTACACCTTCTTTCAAAATAACAGAAGGATCAGATAACTCAGGAGAGTCCGCAAGGAAACTCCTTGAAAGGGCATCCACCTTAACATTCTTAGTGCCAGGAAGAAAGGAAACCACAAAATTAAAACGTGTGAAAAACAAGGCCCACCTGGCCTGTCTAGGATTAAGTCGCTTGGCAGATTCCAGATAAACCAGATTCTTATGGTCAGTAAGGACCACCACCTGATGTTTGGCTCCCTCCAGCCAATGTCTCCACTCTTCAAAAGCCCACTTCATGGCCAATAACTCCCGATTACCCACGTCATAATTACGTTCAGTAGGAGAAAATTTTCGAGAGAAAAAGGCACAAGGGTTACTTTTAGAGGTCTCTGGATCTCTTTGGGACAAAACGGCACCTGCCCCAATTTCAGAGGCATCAACCTCCACCTGAAATGGCAGAGAAACGTCAGGCTGCCGTAGAACAGGAGCAGAAGTGAATCTCTGCTTAAGTTCCTGAAATGCAGAGACTGCCTCAGGAGGCCAATTCACCACATCAGAACCCTTTTTGGTCAAATCAGTTAATGGTTTAACAATAACCGAGAAATTACCAATAAATTTACGATAAAAATTGGCAAAACCCAAAAATCTTTGAAGAGCCTTTAATGAAGTAGGTTGGACCCAATCACAGATGGCCTGAACCTTGACCGGGTCCATTTCAATAACAGATGGGGACAAAATAAATCCCAAAAATGAGATCCTCTGTACGCCAAAAAGACACTTTGATCCCTTCACATACAGAGCATTCTCTCTCAAAATCTGGAATACAGTTCGAACATGTTTCACATGAGAGTCCCAGTCATTGGAAAAAATAAAGATATCATCCAAATAAACAATCAGAAATTTATCCACAAAATCCCTGAAAATGTCATTCATGAAGGACTGGAAGACAGAAGGAGCATTAGTGAGCCCAAAGGGCATCACAAGGTACTCAAAATGCCCCTCAGGGGTGTTAAATGCCGTCTTCCATTCATCCCCGTGCTTAATGCGAATAAGGTTATATGCCCCCCTGAGGTCAAGCTTGGTAAACCAAGTAGCGTTTTTCACCCTGGAAAACAGGTCAGAAATCAAGGGTAACGGGTATTGATATTTCACAGTAATATTGTTCAAAAGACGATAATCAATACACGGCCTTAATGAACCATCTTTTTTGGCCACAAAGAAAAAACCGGCACCTAAGGGTGAAGAGGATGGTCTGATATGACCTTTCTCCAAAGACTCCTTGATATAAGACCGATAGCGTCATGTTCAGGTACAGACAAGTTAAAAAGGCGACCTTTAGGGAATTTACTACCAGGCACTAATTCAATAGCGCAGTCATAGCTCCTATGGGGAGGCAAGGATGCAGATTTACTTTCGCTAAACACATCAGAAAAATCAATCAAAAAGTCAGGAACATCCTGAGCCTGGGGGGAGGCAGAAAAAACAGGAGTGTTGGTATTAACACATTGGCAGCCCCAACTGGTTACAGACACAGATTTCCAATCCAAAACAGGATTATGAGACTGTAACCAAGGGAAACCCAGCACGATAATGTCATGCAGATTATACAGAACCAAAAATTTGCAGCTCTCCTGATGATCAGGTTCAACCCTCATTATCACCTGAGTAGAGAACTGAGGTTTATTCTCAGCCAAAGGGTAGAATCGATCCCCAGTAGGGGAATAGACTTCTGTAGGGGTATCAAGGGAAACCCACAACGTTTAGCGAAATCAAAATCCATCAGGTTAATAGCTGCTCCCGAATCAACAAAAGCCTGAGCAGAAAATGTGGACAGGAGCAAATCAGGTAACAGTCAACAGAAATTTAGTCTGAACACTACCCAAGACAAATGAGCGTGCAAAACGTCTTCCCCGCTTAGGGCAGACTGAAATAGCATGAGAGGCGTCACCACAGTAGAAACATAACCCATTGCGTTTTGAAACTCATGACGCTGTGCCCCAGAAGCCACTCCATCACACTGCATGTTGTGAAGCAGGTTCACAAGGCAACACTATTCCACGCATACTTCTCCGCTCACGCAAACGTCTGTCAATTTGAATCGCTAATGACATAGAATCATTGAGACCAGAGGGGACAGGGAATCCCACCATAACATCCTTTACATTATCTGACAGACCCTTCCGAAAAAGGGCTGCCAAAGCGTCGTCATTCCATTTGGTCAGGACTGCCCACCTACGGAATCTCTGACAGTATAACTCAGCGTCATCAAGCCCCTGATTTAATGCCAACAAGGCTTTTTCAGCTTGATCAGTGACATTAGGCTCATCGTACAATAACCCCAAGGCCTGAAAAAATGCATCAACATCACTCAAAACAGGATCCCCAGGTGTCAGGGAAAAAGCCCAATCCTGAGGATCGCCGCGCAGGAGAGAGATGACAATTTGAACCTGCTGCGCTGCGTTCCCTGAGGACTTAGATTTTAAGGCAAAAAACAATTTACAATTATTTTTGAAATTCAGAAACTTGGCTTGATCCCCCAAAAACAAATCTGGCATGGGAATCCTAGGTTCCACAACAGGCAACCTAGCAAGATAGGTAGCAATACTCTGAACCTCAGTGGCAAGCTGATCCACACGGCCAGACAACTGTGCAAACTCCATTGAGAGAAAAAATCCTCCCCAGCACCCAGAGATACAGAGGGAAAAAAAAATGCAACAAACAGAAAACTATCTCTGACAACTCTGACAACCTTTTTTTTTTTTTTTTTCTTTCACAAGATTTTTCCCTTCTGTGAGTACCATATAATTTTCAGTTTAGGCCGGTGATACTGTTATGATTTGGTAGCTGAGGAGTGCAGGTAAAAAAGGCAATACACCAGAGCAGTTGGAAACTATGAGATTGCAGTACCCTGACTAACCACCACAACTAGAGGCAGCCGTGGAGCGTTCCTACGTTGGTCCTAGACGCCTCGTCACAGCCTGAGAAACTAACTATACCTAAAGATAGAAAGAGGAAAGCTATCTGCCCCGGAGCAGATCCCCAAAGAACATAGAAAGCCCCCAAACATGTAATGGCGGTTAGACAAGAAGAAATACTGACACAGACAGAAAATAGTAAGAGCAAACGTTGGGGCCCAAACTATCTAAATAGAAAAGGATAGGAAGGGCACTTACTGCAATCCCAAAAATCCCTGAAAAGCACCAACTTTACTAATTTCAAAAACACCTGAGATCACACGACCTCTACCACCTAAATTAGTTCTCTGGTGTAACAAAATCAAAACTGCAGCCACTGAAAAAACTGGAAAAAGCAAATGTACAAACATCAGTGGCTGAACAAAACTGAGAGGGCAAAAGCCCCCGGAGGGGACCCTGAAGGCCCCCAAGAAGTGCTGGACAAAATGCAAAAATCAAGCACAAAAGCAAAAAGAAGAAAATGTCTTATCTGATAGCAGGAGATGCAGACACGATACAGCAGGCTACAAAGGAAACAGGAATCAAGGATTGAGACCAGAACAATTGATCACCGGCAACCCTGATGGGAAGGTGACTCCCTTATATAAGACCAGTCAGTAACACCTGATTCCCAATCCTCACGAATCTTCACTGGACAGTCCAGTACCGCTTGTAACCACCAGAGGGAGCCTCTGCTCAGAACTAATTTCAAGTCCATTCACAACACAGCTTGTGGCCCCAGCATTTCCTCAGTCTCTTTTCTGCCTATGTTTGTATTTTCATCTTGTCTAACCGCCATTATATGTTTGGGGGTTTCCTATTTTCTTTGGGGATCTGCTCCGGGGCAGATAGCTTTCATCTTTCTACCTTTAGGTGTAGTTATCTCTCAGGCTGTGATGAGGCGTCTAGGATCAACGTAGGAACGCTCCACGGCTACCTCTAGTTGTGTCGTTAGTTTATGAATCTGCAACCCATCAGTTACTAACATCTCAGGTGTTCGGCTGCCCTGCTGTTGTTCCTGTCCTCCTCAGCTACCGAAACATAACAGTATCACCGCCATAACTGAAAATTATGTGGTGCTCCAGAAGGGAAAAATAGTGTGGAAAGAAAAAGTTGTCAGAGTTGTCAGAGATTTATTTTTTTTTTTCTGTCTGTTGCATTTTTTCCCTCTTTTTCTCTGGGTGTTGAGGAGGATTTTTTTTTCTCTCTCAATGGAGTTTGCAGAGTTGTCTGGCCGTGTGGATCAGCTTGCCACTGAGGTTCGGAGTATTGCTACCTATCTTGCTGAGTGTTGCCGTTGTGGAACAGATTCCACAGTTCAGTATTGCTCTATTTGTGGGTTCGGGCTAAATTCTGGAATTCAAATGCAAGATTTGTTTTTGGGGTCGCTAAATTGCTGAAGTTTCAATAATGCGCAAGTTGTTTCCAAAGTTGTCCCTCATATCGCATGCAGCAGCGAATCTCCTCCAGGATAGATGGGCTTTTTCCCTGACACCTGGGGATCCTGTTTTGAATGATATTGATGCATTTTTTCTGGCTCTGGGTTATTGTATGATGAACCTAATGTCACTGATCAAGCTGAAAAAACCTTGTTGGCATTAAATCAGGGTCTTGAAGACGCTGAGTTGTACTGTCAGAAATTCCGAAAGTGGGCAGTCCTGACCAAATTGAATGATGATGCTTTGGCAGCCCTTTTTCGGAAGGGGCTGTCAGAGAATGTAAAGGATGTTATGGTGGGATTCCCTGCTCCCTCTGGTCTCAATGATTCTATGTCATTGGCTATTCAAATTGACAGAGTTTGCGTGAGCGCAGAGGCATGCATGAGATACTGTTGCCTTGTGAGCCAGCTTCTGAGCCCATGCAGTGTGATAGAGTGACTTCTGGGGCACAGCGTCATGAGTTTCGAAAGCACAATGGGTTATGTTTCTACTGTGGTGATGCCTCTCATGCTATTTCAGTCTGCCCTAAGCGGGGAAGACGTTTTGCACGCTCAGTTGTCTTGGGTAGTGTTCAGACTAAATTTCTGTTGACTGTAACCATGATTTGCTCCCTGTCCACATTTCTGCTCAGGCTTTTGTTGATTCAGGAGCAGCTATTAACCTGATGGATTTTGACTTTGCCAAACATTGTGGGTTTCCCATGATACCCCTGCGGAAGTCTATTCCCCTACTGGGCATTGATTCCACCCCTTTGGCGGGAATAAACCCCAGTTTTCTACTCAGGTGATAATGAGGGTTGAACCAGATCATCAGGAGAGTTGCAAATTTCTGGTGCTGTATAATCTGCATGACATTATTGTACTAGGTTTCCCTTGGTTACAGTCTCATAATCCTGTTTTGGATTGGAAATCTGTGTTGGGGCTGCCAATGTGTTAATGCTGACACATCTGTTTTTTCTGTCTCTCCCAAGTCTCAGGATGTTCCTGACTTTTTGACTGATTTTTCGGATGTATTTAGTGAAAGTAAATCTGCATCTTTGCCCCCTCACAGGAGCTATGATTGCGCTATTGAATTAGTGCCTGGTGGTAAATTTCCTAAAGGTCGCCTTTTTAACTTGTCTGTACCTGAACACGATGCTATGCGATCTTATATCAAGGAGTCATTGGAGAAGGGTCATATCAGACCATCCTCTTCACCCTTGGGTGCCGTTTTTTTCTTTGTGGCCAAAAAGGATGGTTCATTGAGGCCGTGTATTGATTATCGTCTCTTGAATAAGATCACTGTGAAGTATCAATATCCGTTACCCTTGATTTCTGACCTGTTTTCCAGGGTGAAAAGTGCTAGTTGGTTTACCAAGCTTGACCTCAGGGGGGCGTATAACCTTATTCGCATTAAGCACGGGGATGAATGGAAGACGGCGTTTAATACCCCAGAGGGGCATTTTGAGTACCTAGTGATGCCCTTTGGGCTCACTAATGCTCCTTCCGTCTTCCAATCCTTCATAAATTATATTTTCAGGGATTTTATGGATAAATTTCTGATTGTTTATTTGGATGATATCTTGATTTTTTCCAATGACTGGGACTCTCATGTGAAACATGTTCGGACTGTGTTCCAGATTTTGAGAGAGAATGCACTGTATGTGAAGGGATCAAAGTGTCTTTTTAGTGTACAGAATGTCTCATTTCTGGGATTCATTTTGTCTCCGTCTGTTATTGAAATGGACCCGGTCAAGGTTCAAGCCATCTGTGATTGGGTCCAACCTACTTCATTAAAGGCTCTTCAGAGATTTTTGGGTTTTGCCAATTTTTATCGTAAATTTATTGGTAATTTCTCCGGTATTGTTAAACCATTGACTGATTTGACCAAAAAGGGTTCTGATGTGGTGAATTGGCCTCCTGAGGCAGTCTCTGCGTTTCAGGAACTTAAGTAGAGATTCACTTCTGCTCCTGTTCTACGGCAGCCTGATGTTTCTCTACCGTTTCAGGTGGAGGTTGATGCCTCTGAAATTGGGGCAGGTGCCGTTTTGTCCCAAAGAGATCCAGAGACCTCTAAGAGTAACCCTTGTGCCTTTTTCTCTCGAAAATTTTCTCCAACTGAACGTAATTATGACGTGGGTAATCGGGAGTTATTGGCCATGAAGTAGGCCTTTGAAGAGTGGAGACATTGGCTGGAAGGAGCCAAACATCAGGTGGTGGTCCTCACGGACCATAAGAATCTGGTTTATCTGGAATCAGCCAAGCGACTTAATCCTAGACAGGCCAGGTGGGCCTTGTTTTTCACACGTTTTAATTTTGTGTTTTATTTTCTTCCTGGCACTAAGAATGTTAAGGCGGATGCCCTCTCAAGGAGTTTCTTTGCAGACTCTCCTGAGTTATCTGATCCTACTGTTATTTTGAAAGAGGGTGTAGTTCTTTCCGCCATCTCGCCCAATTTGAGACTGGCCTTGGAGGGGTGTCAGGAGGATAAACCTGAGCGCTGCCCTATTGGGAAATTGTTTGTCCCAGACCAGTGGAAGAAGAGTGTGATGTCTGAGATTCATTGTTCCGTGTTGGCTGGTCATCCCGGGATTTTTGGTACCAGAGACTTGGTGAGTCGGTCCTTTTGGTGGCCTACTTTGTCTCGTGACGTCAGGGAATTAGTGCAGTCCTGTAGGACTTGCTCTCGCTCCAAGCCTTGCTCTCGCTCTAGTGGTTTGTTAATGCCATTACCTGTGCCCAAGAGGCCATGGACCCATATCTCTATGGATTTTATTTCCGACCTCCCTGTTTGTCAGAGAATGACCGTTATCTGGGTAATCTGTGATAGATTTTCCAAGATGATACATCTTGTGTCATTATCTAAGTTGCCTTCCTCCTCCGAATTGGTGCCTTTGTTCCTTAAGCACGTGGTTTGGTTACATGGCATTCCGGAGAACATTGTGTCTGACAGAGGAGTCCAGTTTGTTTCCAGATTTTGGAGGACATTTTGTTCTAAACTTGGTGTTCAATTATCTTTCTCCTCTGCTTTTCATCCTCAGACCAATGGACAAACCGAGAGAACAAACCAGACCTTGGAAACTTATTTGAGATGTTTTGTGTCTGCTGATCAAGATGACTGGGTTCTCTTTTTTTGCCTTTGGCTGAGTTTGCTCTTAATAATAGGGCTAGCTCTGCCACCTTGATGCCTCCATTTTTCTGCAATTTTGGGTTTCACCCTCGATTTTCTTCGGGACAGGCGGAGGCTTCTGTCTGTCCGGGTGTTGACTCTGTTGTGGAGCGAATGCAGCAGATTTGGGACCAGGTAGTGGAGAGGTTGTCTCTCTCTCAGGAGAAGGCCCAACGGTTTGCCAACCGGCATAGGACTGATGGTCCTCAGTTTAAAGTGGGGGACTTGGTTTGGTTGTCCTCAAGAAATATCCCTATGAGGGCTGCATCTCCAAAGTTTAAGCCCAGGTTCATTGGACCTTATAAGATCATGGAGATTCTTAATCCTGTTTCCTTCCCTTTGCTTCTTCCAGGGATATTTAAGCTCCATAACGTGTTCCACAAGTCCTTATTGAAGAGGTTTGTCGAGCCAGTGGTTCCTATGGCTGCGCCTCCTGACCCTGTTTTGGTTGAGGGCAATCTGGAGTATGTGGTTGAGAAAATATTGGATTCTCGTTTTTCTAGACGGAAACTCTGCGTATTTGGTTAAGTGGAGAGGTTATGGTCAGGAGGACAATTCTTGGGTGTTTGCTTCAGACATCCATGCTAAGGAGACTGATCCGTGCCTATCACCGAGCTCATCCTGATCGGCCTGGTTGCACAAGTGAGGGTTCGGTGACCCCTCCTCAAGGGGGGTACTGTTATGAATGTGCTAGAGATGGTTTCTGAGAAGAGGCTCCCTCTGGTGGTTACAGACAGTACTGAACCTTCCAGCGAGGAATGGCAATCTGGGATCTCTGACTGGACTGATATAAGGGAGGTTCCCTCCCATGATGGTTGCCGGTGATCAATTGTTCTTGTCTCAATTGTGGTTCCTGGTTCATTTGGAAGTTTGCTGAGTCTTGCCTGCATCTTCTGCTTTCAGATAAGATATTTTCTGCTTTTATTTTTGTGCTTGCTTTTTGCATAGTTCTCTTCACTTTTGTGGAGGTCAGCCGGGTCCCCTCCTGGGGCCTGTGCTCCTCTCAGTTTATCTTTAGCCACTGTTATTTGTTCATTTGCTTTTTCCTGTTTTTTCAGTGGCTGCGGCTTAGTTTTGTTACACCAGAGATCTGATTTAGGTTGTGGAGATCGTGTGATCTCAGGTGTTTTTGCAATCAGAAGAGTTGGTATTTTTTAGGGTTTTTTTTGGATTGCAGTAAGCATCCTTTCCTGTACTTTTCTGTCTAGACAGATTGGGCCCCAGCATTTGCTCTTCTATTTTCTGTCTGTGTCCGTGCTTCTTCTTGTCTAACCGCCATTGCGTATTTGGGGGCTTCCTATTTTCTTTGGGGATCTGCTCAGGGGCAGATAGCTTTCCTCTTTCTGCCTTTAGGTGTAGTTATCTCTCAGGCTGTGACGAGGCATCTAGGATCAACGTAGGAACGCTCCACGGCTACCTCTAGTTGTGTGGTTAGTTCAGGTTACTGCAATCCAATAGGTTCCAGCCTCTCTGGTGTATTGCAGTTTTTGCTTTTTTTCCTCAGCTACCTAAAACAACAGCACACCTGTGAAGTGAAACCCATTTCCGGCGACTACCTCTTGAAGCTCATCAAGAGAATGCCAAGAGTGTGCAAAGCAGTCATCAAAGCAAAAGGTGGCTACTTTGAAGAACCTAGAATATAATACATATTTTCAGTTGTTACACACTTTTTTGTTAAGTATATAATTCCACATGTGTTAATTCATAGTTTTGATGCCTTCAGTGTGAATGTACAATTTTCATAGTCATGAAAATACAGAAAAATATTTACAGTTATATGAAAAAGTTTGGGCACCCCTGTTAATCTTAAGCTTAATGTTTTATAAAAATTGGTGTTTTTGCAACAGCTATTTCAGTTTGTTATATCTAATAACTATTGGACAAAGTAATGTTTCTGCCTTGAAATGAGGTTTATAGTACTAACAGAAAATGTGCAATCTGCATCCAAACAAAATTTGTATAATACAGCAGTGTATATACACTCTATATACCGCACACAATGTGTATGACCCTGTATACACCATATACTACACTCTATATACCGCACACGATGTGTATGACCTGTATACACCATACACTACACTATATACCGCACACGATGTGTATGACCTCTATACACCATATACTACACTCTTATTTTGAAGTAAAAACAAAACAGGAACAAATACAATACTTAAAATAAAGAACAAGTAAAGTTAAAAATCAACAAACTTACTGGTATTTCAATGGGAACTACGGGCCTGCTTTTGGTTAATGAGATGGTCAATGTTCGGTTCCATATTTGTCACAAGTGAAGCAATTTTTCTCTCTTGATATCATTATTTCCTAGGGATTCCAAATTGCTATTAGTAAAATACCAATATATATACAGCGCTACAAAAACAATATACCAGCAATAAAACTGCCCACACAGAGACATACAGCCTGCACTGCCCATCACTGCAGCCTTGCCAATCCATATCATTTCATCCTCATCAGTGCACATATTGGCGCAACTCCACTTTTAGCTCAGGCTCAGACTGGTGTGGTGCGAGAGTCACTAATAGGCAGGTAAATGTCCCCAATAGGCAGCATTGGTCCCCAATAGGCAGGTAAATGTCCCCAATAGGCAGCATATGTTCCCAATAGGCAGCATAGTCCCCAATAGGCAGCATATGTCCTCAATAGACAGCATATGTCCTCAATAGACAGCATATGTCCTCAATAGGCAGCATAGGTCCCCAATAGGCAGCATATGTCCTCAATAGACAGCATAGGTCCCCAATAGGCAGCATAGGTCCCCAATAGGCAGCATAGGTCCCCAATACGCAGCATAGGTCCCCAATACGCAGCATAGGTCCCCAATACGCAGCATAGGTCCCCAATAGGCAGCATAGGTCCTCAATACGCAGCATAGGTCCCCAATACGCAGCATAGGTCCTCAATACGCAGCATAGGTCCCCAATACGCAGCATAGGTCCCCAATACGCAGCATAGGTCCCCAATATGCAGCATAATCCCCCAATACGCAGCATACTCCCCCATAGCCCGCATAATACCCCATAGCCAGCATAATCCCCCATAGTCAGCATAATACCCCAATAGCCAGCATAATCCCCCAGTAGCCAGCATAATCCCCAATAGCCAGCATAATCCCCCAA
Organism: Oophaga sylvatica; assembly: GCA_033576555.1. Lineage (NCBI taxonomy): Eukaryota > Metazoa > Chordata > Amphibia > Anura > Dendrobatidae > Oophaga > Oophaga sylvatica. The sequence continues at coordinate 30,316 of JARQOD010006367.1, forward strand.
TAGCCAGCATAATCCCCCAATAGCCAGCATAATCCCCCCATAGCCAGCATAATCCCCCCCCCATAGCCAGCATAATCCCCCAATAGCCAGCATAATCCCCCAGTAGCCAGCATAATCCCCCAATAGCCAGCATAATCCCCCAATAGCCAGCATAATCCCCCAATAGCCAGCATAATCCCCCAATAGCCAGCATAATCCCCCCCATAGCTAGCATAATCCCCAATAGCCAGAATAATCCCCCATAAGCAGCAGAATCCCCCATAGCCAGCATAGTCCCCCATAAGCAGCAGAATCCCCCATAGGCCGGGCCCGGCGTTAAAAAAAAAAAAGCCAGTACTCACCTATCTCCCCCGCAGCTCTGAAGAAGCGCGCTCAACTCCGTCTTCTCCTGGCACAGGCGGCGTGACGTCATCACGGCGTGCAGGCGGCGTGATGACGATCACGTCGCCTGTGCTGCATATGTGCCCGCGATTAAAGGGCCTGTGCTGCATTCCGCCCGCGATTAAAGGGCCTGCCGGCATTGAACTATCAGTTCAGTGTCGGCGGGGCCGACGGGCCGGATCTGCGCTCCTGCTTTGCCGCCCCCTCGCTGCCGCCGCCTGAGACAGAGGCTCAAGTCGCCTCATTATAGCGGCGCCAGTGAGTGTGATTCCCAAACCAGGGAAAGATCCCTCAGTTACTGCCAACTATAGATCTTTATCGCTAATTAATGTGGACATTAAAATACTATCGAAGATATTGTCAGATAGGTTAGCCCTTTTTCTACCAGCAATAGTAAACACAGACCAGGTGGGATTTGTTTAGGGCCGAGAGGCAAGGGACAATACCATTAAGATGATGCTTATTATCTCTAAGGCTAAATGTAAATCTTTACCTATAGGTCTCTTATCAGTCAATGCAGAAAAGACATTTGATATTGTCCACTGGGGGTTTATGAAAGAGACACTGTGTCAGCTGGGCATTGGTCCTCATTATCTGCAAAAGATCCTATTTTTATATAAAGGCCCTACTGCACGAGTAAGGGCAAACGGAACATAATCTTCTCCCTTCGAGATTCAAAATGGAACCAGACAGGGGTGCCCCCTGTCCCCTCTTCTCTATATAGTAGTGATTGAACATCTTGCTAATGCAATCAGGAACAATCCTAACATACATGGGATAAATATAGGCTCAGCAAATTACAAAACAGCATTTTATGCAGATTATATCCTTTTGTATGTATTACAACCCAAGTCTCTTTACCCTCTGTGATGTAAGAGTTTGATAGATTTAGTTTTCTGAGCAACTTCAAAGTGAACTTCAGAAGCATTGAGTATTTCCCTTTCCAATGAGGAGGTTTACTTAGCAACATCAAAGTTTCCTTTCAAATGGCGTGCAGATGCCATATAATATTTGGGAGTGCTCATTCCTTCTGACCCATCCAAACTTTTCTCTCTTGACTATCAAAAACTTTTAGACCGAACCCTTAAGACTTCGGATCATATAGCAAACTGGGATTATCATGGTTCAGAAGAAAGAATGTCATTAAAATGGACATACTACCTCGATTTCTATATATTTTTCAGACCACACCTGTATCTCCTCCCTGCAGTTTTTTCGATAAGCTTCATGCTGCTATGATAAGATTTGTGTGGGGGGAGATGTAGGCCTAGAATTAGTATTCAAACTTTAACATGCCCTAAACCATTGGGTGGTGCAGGGCTTCCTAACTTTAAAACAGACTTCCAAACCTCTACTATAGCTCGGTTTATAGATTGACATTTTTCCCCTGGCAAGAAGCAATAGGTTGAGATTGAGCAAGAAGGAGGGGAGATACTTTTAAAGCACTTGGGGATTCTGTAGACAGAGGCTTCCAGGCTGGATTGCTTAAATATTTTAACAGTAGAGACACTCAAAATACGGCACACTTTCTGTAAGGGAAAATTTCCTTCTGAGAGTATCAGTCCTCTTATATCACTTTTTTTTTACTCCATCATTTTGCTCGAGTTATTTGAGAGAGACTTTTCTCGGTTGGAGGGCAGTGGAGGACACCCTTAAACATCATGTTCTTATTGATGGCAAGTTTCCCACATTCAGGGCTCAGTCAGGGCTGCTACTAGGAATTTCGGGGCCCCATACTGGCAAAATTTATGGGGCCCCCCTTGAGACTACGCCCAGGCTCCACCCCCCAGTTCCGCATCCACCCTAGCTCCTCCTCCACCACGCAAACCTTCCAAAATCCCTCCGCCCTTTCATGGAAAAACTTCACTTCTGCACCATGCCCTCACCAATGACACATTCAGGCTATGTGCACACGTTCAGGATTATTTGCGTTTTTTTCGCGGGAAAAAATGCGTCAAAAACGCATGAATTAAGCATCCTATCATTTAGAATGAAGTCCGCAATTTTTGTGCACATGGTGCGTTTTTTTCCGCAAAAAAAACGCATCTCGGAAAAAGAGCCAACATGTTCATTAATTTTGCGGAATTCTAGCCTTTTTCCCCCTATATTATTGACCTAGAAAGTTTACCGCGGAAAAAGTCCATTTTTGCTCAGGAAAATTCTGCAAACATTCCTGAACGTGTGCACTTAGCCTAACACCTATCACTCGATGAATATGCACCATTTTGCTTGTTTAGTATAATACACCCCATAGTCCTCCATATATTATAATGTGCACCACAGTCCTCCATATTGTAAAGTGCACACCACATAGTCCTCCATATAATATAATGTATCCATAGTCCTCCATATAGTATAATACACTCCTAATAGCCCTCAATATATTAAAATACACTCAGTCATCATATAGTATAATACACTCCTCATAGTGCTCCATATAGTATAATGCACCGCCATAGTCATCCATGTAGTACAATTCACTTCCCATAGTATAATGCACCCCATAGTTCTTCATATGGTATAATGTATTCCCATAGTCCTCGATACAGTATAATGCAGCCCACATATAGTATAAGGGCAGAGACACACTGCCGTATTTCACGTGCGAGAATCGCATTGTAAAACTCGTCCTGGCTGTCGGCTCTCCTGACCTGAGCTTGACCTCTGCATAGTAATCCATCACGCTGTCTTGCTCAGCTCAGGAGAGGTGTCAGGCCAGTCCGTGCAGTGCGATGCGATTATCGCACGAGTTTTACGGCCGTGTGACTCCAGCCTAATGCAGTCACCCTATAGAGCATAATGCAGCCACCCCACAGAGCATAATGCAGCCACCCCACAGAGTATAATGCAACCACCCCACAGAGTATAATCTAAACCCCCATAGAATATAATTGAGCCCCCTTATATAGTATAATGTAGCCCCTCCATAAAATACAATGTAGCCCTACACATATAGTATAATGCAGCCCCCATAGAATATAATGTAGCCCCCTCATAAAGTATAATGAAGCCCCCATACAATATAATCTAGCCCCTCATAGAATACAATGTAGCCACCTCATAGAGTATGATGCAATCACCCCTCATAGAATATAATAAATATAATACAGCCCCCCATAGAATATAATGTATCCCCGAATAGAATATCATACAGCCTGCCTCCCAAAAGGAATATAACGTAGCCCCCCATAGTATATAACACAGCCACAAAGTATATAACACAGCCACATATATTATAGAACACAGCCACCCTATAAAATATAATATATCCCCCCATAGTATATAACACAGCCCACATAGTGTACAACGTGGCCCACATAGTATACAGCAGGGCCCACATAGTGTACAGCAGGGCCCACATAGTGTACAGCAGGGCCCACATAGTGTACAGCAGGGCCCACATAGTATATAGCAGGGCCCACATAGTATATAGCAGGGCCCACATAGTAAATAGCAGGGCCCACATAGTGTACAGCAGGGCCCACATAGTATATAGCAGGGCACTCATAGTATATAGCAGGGCCCACATTGTATACAGCAGGGCCCACATAGTATATAGCAGGGCCCACATAGTATATAGCAGGGCCCACATAGTGTACAGCAGGGCCCACATAGTATATAGCAGGGCACATATAGTATATAGCAGGGCCCACATTGTATACAGCAGGGCCCACATAGCATATAGCAGGGCCCACATTGTACAACAGGGCCCACATAGTATACAGCAGGGCCCACATAGTATACAGCAGGGCCCACATAGTATACAGCAGGGCCCACATAGTATATAGCAGGGCCCACATTGTATATAGCAGGGCCCACATAGTATATAGCAGGGCCCACATAGTATATAGCAGGGCCCACATAGTATACAGCAGGGCCCACATAGTATATAGCAGGGCACATATAGTATATAGCAGGGTCCACATTGTATACAGCAGGGCCCACATTGTACAACAGGGCCCACATAGTATATAGCAGGGCCCACATTGTACAACAGGGCCCACATAGTATACAGCAGGGCCCACATAGTATATAGCAGGGCCCACATTGTATATGTCGGGGTCGTAACGACATACCACTCATCCTCCAGTCATGCCAAATTAGACTATGAGCACGGGTCGACCAAGAATGAATCAGGCAATACGCTGGTTCAGACTTCAGAACATGCTCCAGGAAACGGTGCTATTAGGCGACCATCTCAGCAAGCACTGAACTTTTTATTCACATACATAAGATTACATACACAGAATATTGGGGTGGAGTAAAGGCGGGATGAGGAGAAAGAGATATGCTGAACATATCCATATATGTACACGTCCAGCATCTGGTCATCCTAATTGGTCCTTAGATCTTCTTCTAAGTCCTCCTTTCATCATGTTGTCATCCTTAGTTTCATTTCTTGAGAAACAATTCTGTTCTTCTTGTGTATTAGGTGGTTCTTCAATTCCCCAAAGGGTGGGGGGACATTCCAGTAGATCCAGTTCAAGTTATTATAGTTAGTGTAATACAGTGATAGGACACAAGGTGGAGACAGACACCAGCAGATACTGACATTATCTTAAAATAAGTTTCAATCTGATGAAGAAACCTGAGCAGTCTCGAAAGCTTGCAATTCGCCACCATCCCCTCAACCAGCCACCAAAAGGCATCAACCACCGAGGACTCCCAAGTATAAATATCTTTCAATCTGAATAATACTCATTTAAGGGAAACTTCGTGTTTATCTTGACATATCAAAATAACAAGACATATATAAACATATAAATATTAAAATATAGAAGTAGAAAATTATATTTTACCTTGACAATCCCCCCTAAACACTAAGTTTTCCCTTAATTTATGCGGCCTTCGAGACTGTCCATGTGTGGGGACAGGGGTAATGGATTTCTTCGCTTGGTCATTTTAGAAACTGGCCCCTTATGGACCGTCCCCAAACAACCAAGTCCCTAACAAACCTGCACATGGAGTTCTCCAACTGTCCCTAAACTAAATCTCTTATTTCCATTTGTATTTTGTTATAGGGGGTTTTATCAGGTTTATCCTGCGGAGTATATTTCTCCATATCACCCTTATCAGTGTCATCATATAATAGCGACACAACTTCCTGATGAAGGAAAGTACCTGAGGAGGCGGCTGCATTGGTCACAGCTTTCCTATACATAGATATCACACAACATAGAATTATCAATCCTAGCACCAAAAAGCCTTGTTACCACTAAGCAGGCTTGTTGGAGAAATCCTTTAAATCCTCCAAGCCATTCTGAGAAGAAAGAGGTATCTACTCCTGCATTGGCCTTTATTTCCTGAGCCAGATTTTTAATCTTTGTAAGGGCCACTATAGTTTTCCCATTGACTCCAGAATTCTGAGGAATATAAGTACAACATTTTTCCCCTATAACCCACAGACTCCACCTTTTTCAGCTAGAATCATGTCAATGGCCAGTCTATTTTGAGAGTCATTCTTTTGTTTTGGGCCCAGTTTCTCAACTATACCCTGGAAAGCATCTTGACTAAAATTGATAAATCTTTGCTCGGTGTAGTATATATAATTTATCCAATTTAGATTGTAATTGATCTGCACAGTTGGGATGAGAGAACGGAAACCCGCCAGGATCTGATTCTGAGCTTTGTATTCGTCTGGGACCCCCCTAGAAACACCTATGGAATCCATATAAACTTTGGGATCCTCAGCATAACCGGTGTGCAGCTGACCCAGACTCCTTCTCTTTCTGGATATCAGTGGAGCTATATTCTCGGATCCAGACTCTTTCTCACGTGTCTTTTAATGACTACCCAGTCTCCAGGCTGCAGACTCCCAGGATCCAGGTTCGGATCTGGAAGAGAACTGAAAACATTATCATATACTTTCTTGAGTCTTTTATGCAAATCCCTTACATATGAGCTTAATACATGGTTACTTATTTCCAATGCTTGAGAAAAGAAACATCCTAAACTAGGCACTTTGCCAAATAGTACTTTATACGGAGAAAGTCCAGTTTTTCTATTTGGAGTGTACCTTACTGAGTATAGGGCTAATGGTAAACATTCAGGCCAAGATTTCCCTGTTTCAGCCATGGCCTTTTAGATTTTTAACTTCAATGTCCTATTTAGTCTTTCTACTTTTCCACTGCTTTGTGGATGGTATGGGGTGTGGAAAGCTTGTTAAATTCCCAGAGCTGTCAAGACTTCATTTATTATTTCACATATGAAATGTGTACCTCTATCACTTTCGGTCACCTTTGGTACTCCATACCTGCACACCACCTCCGCAAGCAGCTTCTTTGCGGTTGCCGCAGCCGTAGCCTTGGCAATCGGGAAAGCCTCCGGCCAACCTGAGAATAAATCAAAAACACACCAACACGTACTCCCATGAACCTGATTTTGGCAGCTGAATATAATCAATCTGCAGTCTCTGGAAAGGATAGAGGGGCCGAGGGGTGTGTTTGGGTGGTGTCTTGACTACCCTTCCCTGATTATGTGTAGCACATACCATGCATCCCTGGATCAAACCTTCTATACAGGTGGAAAAACCTGGTGCCACCCAATGCTTCTGCATCACGCTCATTACAGCAGTTTTGGACTGGTGGGTTGGCCCATGTAACATCTGGGCGACCGCAGGGTACAACGCTCTTGGAAGGCATCGACGCATCCCTCTTCCCCATACCCCATTTGCTTCATTCAGACATGCACCTTCTTTTTCCCACTTTTCTACTTCCTCCTGGCGCACCTGAGCCTGCATCTGGGATAAGGCATCCTCCGACACAAAGGGATTTTTGGGAGCGCTTACCTGGTGCATCGTTACCCCTTGGAGTGGTCTACTGGCTGCTGTTTTTGCTGCTGCATCGACCATTGCGTTTCCTTTACTCATCTGATCAGTGCATCTGGTATGTGCTTTAACTTTTATGACAGCTACTTCTTTTGATAATTGTAATGCATCAATTAACTGCTGGACTGCGTCAGCATTTTTAATGGGATATCCTGCTGCCATCAGGAATCCTCTAGATTTCCAAATTGGACCCAAATCATGAGCTATACCGAATGCGTATCTAGAATCTGTGTAGATGTTAACAATTCTACCTTCAGCTATCTTACAGGCCTCGGTCAGAGCCTTAAATTCAGCCTCCTGGGCCGACTGATATGGGAGCATTGGTTCTGCTTTGATTACTGCATTCAGGGAGACGATGGCATACCCAGTGTGGAAGGTACCTGAGTCATCTTGGTAGCGAGTTCCATCTACAAAAGATTTAAAATCAACATTACGTCTTTCAGTTTTAAACACTATGGGTAGGCCTGCTGTTTCCTGTGCCATAAGCTGAACATAATCATAAGGAATCTCCTCTCTTGGATCTTCTTTGTACAATACCGTACCTGGCCTCCCCCCTAGATCCGAGAGAGGTAACAATGTGGCAGGATTAAGTGTGGTACATCTCTGCAAAGAAACATTTGGAGGCATTAAAAGTGCACATTGCAATCGAAGATGACGTGCAGCTGAAAGATGTGCCGGTTGCACCTGGTTCAGTATGGTGTATACATCATAAGGTGTAAGTGTTGTCAGTGGATGATCAAGAACAATATCTGATGATTTGTGGAGCAATAGTCCTACAGCATGTACTGCCCGTACACAGGACGGGGCACCCCTAGCCACTGCATCTAGTCTTTCACTGAAACAGGCCACTGGCCTTTGATTGTCACCATGTAACTGAGTCAATACCCCTGCCGCGTGTCCCTGCTGTTCGTGGAGATACAGGGTGAATGGTAGTTCATAGTTGGGGGTTCCTAGCGCTGGAGCTGCCACAATCCTGTTTTTGAGGGAATGAAAACAATCTATACCTTCAGGAGTTAGTTTAAAAAGCACAATGGTGATACAGTCATAGAGAGGCTGCATGAGGATTGACACAGCACGAATCCACTGCCTGCAGTAGAAAATCAGTCTAAGAAATATCCTAAGAGCTGCAACATTAACAGGAATAGGAAAATTCTGTACAGCTTCTTTGCGAGCGCTGGTCAGATGTCGTTCCCCCCGGTATAATACAATATTCCAAAAAGATGACTGAAGATTTACAAATTGCAGTTTATCCTTTAACGCTTTACAACCTGCTTGGTACAAAAACAACATAAGTAATATTGTTGCAATACTACACTGTTTCCTGGAGGGGGCACAAATCAGTAAATCATCAACATATTATAAAAATAACATTGGCAAAATCAATAACTATAAACTAAACAGTATCCTGAGATATCTGGAACAAAAGTGTATTATATATATATATATATTGTACCAGCCAATACATAGAGGGTTAAATCTCGTAGCCGAAGGGGGAAGCTGAAGATTGGAATTTGTACTGTCAAGGCCATTGATAAGGAACCTTACTCTTAGCTGCAGAGATGCCGAAGGTGGGGGCTAGGTTTTAACTAAAATATCCCTTGTTACCAGTTTCTGCATCTGCTGAGCAATAGCCGTTTCTTGAGCTAAACTTAAGAGAATATTGTCTCTGTTGGGGCAGGATTGCACCTGGCTTTAATTTGACCATGACTGGCTGCACCCTTAATCTGCCCACATCTGTTTTATCTGAAGCCCAGAAATCATGCGGTATCACGCCTTCTAACATTGAAGGAAATTCACTTGTGTCCTCTATACTAGCAACGTCTAGCGACATGATTTTACAAAGAGTGCTCGGCTTCAATCCTGGTGTCATAGTGACAGTTCCATCAAGATAATACTCAATATATGCTTGCAATTGTGACAACACATCACATCCTAAAAGATTACATTGACCTCGTGGTGATACCATTAACTGTGTGTGTACAGTGGTTCCTTGAATTTGCAGGGGAATCTTTTTAGTGACGGGGAGCAGGATAGATGGAGAGTTATAAGGAGTCGCTATAACATGGTGGGAGAAATCACTTTTCCCAAATGGCCAGTCCTCTTCTGTAATTACTGAATTGTCTGTCCCCGTGTCCACTTGGAACTCAACCTCATGTCCCCCTGGTAGGTTCACCTGTACTGTGCAATTAGGAATGGGGGGTAAGGAGACAAGGGGTTCATGTGCAAGCTACCTCTTTTTGCCTGCGCTAAATCATGTTGTGCCCCCTGTGCTATTCTGGCTAGATCCTCTGCTTTAACTGATCTCCAATCCGGTCTACTTACTTTCAGTTTTTCCTTGTCATTTTTTTTTTTTTTTTAGGCCATTCATATAAAACTTGCCAGAACCCTCTCATTAGTCTTGTTTTCTTTGACAAAACCCATTTCCACCCAAGTTTTTCTTAGAGTCCAGAAATAATCTTTTGGCTCTTTCCTGAACTCTGTCTTCTAGTGTAACTTCCTTTCTCTGCCTGTCTATTTGCTTCTCACATACTCTGACCTTCGATTCTTACGTACTGTGTCTATTCCAAAAACATATTCAACAAAATCTGAAAACTGTTGCACTCTTTCCTGTGCATCCTCACGAATACCCGACGGGAGGGGCTGGTCAAACCACTGCGTAGTTTGTGTGTCCTCTCTCCCTCAGCCTGCAGTTTGCTTATCTGTAGAATGACCTTGGTGTAAAGCAAAATACCATCTCGCTGCTGCCAGCACTTATCTCTGCTTGCTGTCACTGACTTCTGCATTCCCAGATCCGTTCCTACAAATATAACACTTGTATGTCTCATCTATCAATCTATTGTATCTAGCTTCATCTGCCAATTTTCCCTTTTTCTGTTTTCTATCCCATATTTGACCAATCATAACAGTTTTTATTCCTTGAGCGGGTGACATAGAGATAAAATGTCCCTTTTCCCTTAAGTCTGATGCGTTGATCCCTTGAAATCATTTTTATCACAGTTAAATATTTGATAGAAATCGAACTTAAAGATAACCACAGGGGTTGTAGTATTAACCCAGAAGGTGGGCATGCTGGCACTACTAGAGATCAGGATATAGCTCAAAAGGATATGTAACGGAAGGTTCATGACTGCTGGCTAATCTTGTCCTTCTTGTAGTGGGAGGCGTGAATCCAGGTGCTCTTGCCCTCGAGCTTCGGGCAGTATGGGTGGACAGGACCACAGAGTAGGGACCCTCAAATCTGGGCTGGAGACAGTCTCTTCTCATAAATTTTTTATGTATACAAGGTCACCAGGCGAGAAATCGTGCACCGTGTCACCTGTAAATTCTGGGAGAGAAGCAGACACTGTAGAGTGGGTGTTAGTTAACTCTTTAGACAAAGCAATCACAAATTTTACTACTTTATCATTGGTTTCAAATAATTCCTGGTGCCTAATTTTTCCTCTCCTGGGAGGGGCACCCATTGGGAATAGAGGTAATGCAGTAGCTTCCGGATTAGGAACAGAAGCAGGGGCTGAAGGACCGAGTCCTAGGACAGAGGTCTCAGCGACGGGAACTAAAACCTTTTTTTTTTTCTTCGGCTGTCCGGGTGGTTGGTAGTAGGTGCCGGAAGGTGTCAGGAGGGGATATAGGGGGGTATAGGCCTGACTGGGTGGTTCTGGGTGTCCCAAGATGGCTGCTGGGTGTCCCAAGATGGCCGCTGGGGAAAGTGGAAAGGGTGTTGTCTGGGGGCGTCCCACTGTTGGGAATGGGAGGGGCATTGGGCTGGGCATTACACCAGGGGCGACCCGCCCCACAAACACGGCAGGTCTCCGCCCAGGGCGGATTCTGTTGACCACACACATGACAAGTCCAACCTCCCTTTGTTCTGAGATCGGTGCCATTATAGGGCGGTGGCCGAGGGCTTGGATATAGCGGCCATTTTAGTTACATCAACAAGATCACATGCAGAGCATTTTATATATCCGAACAAAGGCTCAGCACCTTCTGAACCTCCTACATCATTTACTTCCTTTCAGTCCTGAACTTTCAAATCATTTGCTACTTTGAGATGTGCCTGAGCCTGATGCAGGAGTCCCTCATCACATAACTTTCCCTTCTTTTGTACTACATAATCCTTCCACACTGAAGGCTGAAATCTGCTCGTAGTAGGCAAATCCATCATCTTATATAAACTTCTCACATTTGTAACAGCCTTCTTGCCCTCCCGCGACTTCATTAACTCATAGATTCCCACAGCACCACCCTCTAACTTGTGAGGTCTTTCAGATTTAAACATACGCATCATGATTTAACAAAGTGCAATGGTCTGTCGTGACTCAGACCACCGATGCCGCTGGCAAGTCACACCCGTCACTGCAGAGTCCCCCTCAACACTGTGACAAGACAGAGAGTCCCCTCTATCTATCTTTTCCCTAACCGTGAGTGATGACCTTACAGCACAGCTCACCGTAACACTTTACACAGCACAGAGTCCCCCTCGATATGCTGACACCTGGGCTTCTCCTAATGAGACTTCCCGGGTTAGACAAAGAGTACTCCTCAATTTGTCACTTCTCAGACGAAAAGACCTCCTCAATTCGCCACTAATAAGACAGAGAGTCCCCTCAATCTATCTCTAATAAGATTATCATGTGCGTCTTTTACCCCACTCAACACTTCAAAAATCTAAAATTTGTCCCAACTTTGTTCTAACAGTCGCGGGAGGCAATTTATCTACATAAAGGTACAGTGACTGGAGGAGGAGGAACGTGGTGTTTTGACTCAAGCACGTGCAGACATGCAACATCACTCGGTCTCACTTGCTGGTTCGTGGCGTGGGATTGCCCTTGGTCTCACCACTTAACCGATCACCCACCCAGACCCAAAAAGACAATACAGCTTAAGCCAACAATGACTGACACACAGGCAAGTGGGACGCATATATAGTATATGATCCCAACTTACCGTGTTCAACGGAGGCTGCAGTCCCGCATCAGTCTCGGGGGGCCCCCACCGCAAATCCTTCGGACGGGTCCGGAGGGCGGCAATCCACTCCCACGTTGCTAGGCCCCCCAAATTGTCGGGGGGGTCGTAACGACTACCATCATCCCCCAGTCATCCCAAATTGATATGAGCAGGGTCGACCAAGAATGAATCAGGCAATTGCTGGTTCGACTTTGAAAAGCTCCCGGAAAAAGGTTTTCTATTAGGGACCATCTCAGCAAGCACTGAACTTTTTATTCACTACATAAAAATTTTTACACGAAATTTTGGGGGTGGAGTAAAGGGGGGATGAGGAGAAAGAGATATGCTGAACATATCCAAAATTTTACACGTCCAGCATCTGGTCATCAAAATTTGGGCCTTAGATCTTCTTCTAAGTTTCCCCCTTTTTCATGTTGTCTCCTTGTTTCATTTTTGAGAAAACAATTCTGTTCTTTTGTGTTCAGGTGGTTTTCAATTCCCCAAAGGGGGGGGACATTCCAGTAGATCCGTTCAAGTTATTAGTGTTAGTGTAACGTGTAGGACACAAGGTGGAGCGACACGCAGATACTGACATTTATTTAAAAAAGTTTCAAAATGATGAAGAAACCTGAGCAGTCTCGAAAACTTGCAATTCGCCCCCCCCCTCAAACCGCCACCAAAAATCAACCCCGGGACTCCCAATATAAATTCTTTCAAATTTAAAATACTCATTTAGGGAAATTCGTGTTTATCTTGAAACAAAAAAAACAAGAAAA